>PVKV010016075.1:0-51954 GCA_004027835.1 Alouatta palliata | reverse complement strand
AGCAATTCTCCTGCCTCAGCCTCCTGAGTAGCTGGGACTACAGGCACGTGCCACCATGCCCAGCTAATTTTTGTATTTTTAGTAGAGACGGGGTTTCACCATGTTGACCAGGATGGTCTCGATCTCTTGACCTCGTGATCCACCCGCCTCGGCCTCCCAAAGTGCTGGGATTACAGGTGTGAGCCACCGCGCCCGGCCTAAAGTAGGAAAGGGGGCCCAGGGGAACTAGAGCTATCTGCAAATCTAGAATAGATTTTCATGACTCATATCAGTACCTCTTCTACATTCACGTGATATGCTGGAAAGAAGACTGCTATGAATTGTAACAGAGTTAGACTAAGAATGTTTGTTTATGTACAGTATACATTCCTCAAGTCTGGGGAGCTAGAATAGCTTAATGGTTGGTTAAAAACTTGGGCTCTTCAGTCAGGCTAGCTGACAAATCTGCCTCTTACTACTTCCTGGCTGTAACTGTTGGACACAATATCTTATTTCTCTAAGCTTTAGTTTCTAAATCTATAGAAAAGTGATCAATAACAATAACTACCTCATATAATAGTCTTAATGATTAAATTAGTATACTTTACAGCACTTGGCAGCATGACTAGGGTTGGTTCAACAAATGTTTGCTATTGTTGTTATTAAATATCATCTATCATATAAGGTAAACTGACTAGTGTCTCCCTACTTTTACAAGATAAAGTAAACTGAGATTTTTCTCTGACTTGTGTAAAAGGTGTATTTTGTTTTAAGAAGACGTGTTTGCATCAGATAGAAGAGCTCACACTTTGAAGTCTGACTAACTGGGTTCAAATGCTAAACTTTACCACTTACTAGCTGTGTAACCTTGGGCAAGCTGCTCACCTACCTAGGCTTTGTTTGTCTCACCTTTAAAATGAAGATAACAGTTCCTACCTCAATTTATTTGAAGATTAAATACATGTAAGATAGTTAAAATAGTAACTGTTATAGTAAGTCCTTAGTAAATATTAGCTTAGAATAACAAACGAGAGGCCAGGCATGGTGGCTCACACCTGTAATCCCAGCAATTTGGGAGGCCAAGATGGGAGGATCACCTGAGACTAGGAATTTGAGACCAGCCTGGCCAATACGGTGAAACTTCGTCTCTACTAAAAATACAAAAATTAGCTGGGCATGGTGCCAGTGCCTGTAATCCCAGCTACTTGGGAGGCTGAGGCAAAAGAACTACTTGAATCCAGGAGGCAGAGGTTGCAGTGAGGTGGAGGTTGCAAGTGAGCCAATATCCTGCCATTGGACTCTAGCCTGGGCAACAAGAATGAAACTACATCTCAAAAAAAAAAAAAAAAAAAAAAAGAATAACAAACAAGAAAGACAATCCCAGCTGTGTGTACAATAATATGACTACAGGAAAACTACTCAAACTTCAGGAGCCTCCGTTTCCTTATGTGTAAAAGATGGATAAGAATAAGCACTTATACCTCACAGGGTTGAAGCAATTTGGTACATAGTAGACAGTAGGCTCTAGAGCCAGAACACCTGAATTTAAACCACTAACTAGTTGTGCTACTTTGAGTTAGTTATTTAACCTCTCTCTGAAGATAATAGTATACTACTAATCGAATTGTTGTGAGGATTAAATGCATTAATATATATATAAAGCATACAGAATGGTATCAACACAAAGTAAATGCTCAATAAATGTTAGCTTCTATTATTACAGGGTTGTAATTCAAATTAAAAGAAGTGAATTATTTAAGCACCTGCAATGGTTTGAATGTGTCCCTTCAAAATTCATGTGTTGCCAAAGTGATAGTACTAAGAGGTGGGGCATTTAATGGGTGATCAGCCCATGAGAGCACGCCCCTACACAAAGGGATTAAGACCCTTACAAAAGAGGCTTCAGGCAGCTTCTCTTGCCCTCCAGAGGATGCAACCTTTACAATTTGATGAGGTTTGATCTTGGACTTCCCAGCCTCCAAAACTGTAAGAAACAAACTTCTGTTCTTTATAAATTACCCAGTCTGTGGTATTCTGCGATAGCAGAACAAAACAGACAGTGCCTGGCAATAAATGGTAGCTACTATTATGGTACTTATATTAATAATAACTGTTATGTTATATTATTACTTATTGCATACTTGCTATATTAATTATATGACTAATGATCTAAACTTTTCAACTAAATCAATAGGCTTATTTCCTTTCAAATAGAAAGTTACTGAGGCCAGGTGTGCTGGCTCATGCCTGTACTCCCAGCATTTTAGGACACCAAGGCACATGGATCATTTGAGATCAGGAGTTCGAGACCAGCCTAGCCAACATGATAAAACCCCATCTCTAGTAAAAATACAAAATTAGCTGGGCATGGTGGTACACACCTACAATCCCAACTACTCAGGAGGCTGAGGCAGGAGAATTGCTTGAACCCAGGAGGCAGAGGTTGCAGTGAGCTGAGATCACAATACTGCACCCCAGCCTGGGCGACAGAGTGAGGCTCCCTCCCAAAAAAAAAAAAAGAAAAGAAAAACTGAAAAAAGAAATTAATTCACATTTGCCACTGGTCTCCTACGTTTTTGTGTCTGCAACAACTACTTTCTGACTATGTCCCATACTTCTAATTCCTGTTCACAAACTCCCTAATGCTTAGTGAGGAAGATGCAACTAACACCTTCTAAGTAATTTCTAGCAGTCTTTACTGGAGCACTGGTTGTCTCTCAATAAAATGGGGAAATCAGGGGAAATCATTTAGCTCCACCATACACTATCACATATGTGAAAGAATCCTGATTTTGTAAATCAGCAGAATTCACCATGCAAATTAAGCCCACTAATCAAATTTCCAAACATAGGAGTCTCTGTAATAGAGGCTGGTAGCCTTAATGTTGGCTGCCTTATGGTCTAAATGACTGGATACAAATAATTGCTGGATGTCAGTCAGAGAGAGGCAGAAGTATCTAGTTAAAAGAAACAGTGGAACAACCATTAGAAGAAAGTTAGGTACTATTATATAGTCCATGTATATATAAATAAGTCTTTTGGGGGGCTATAACGGACAATTACTGAATTTAACTAAAAATAACTAAATATTAACAATTCAGTAACAATTATTGAATATAAGTAAAAATATTCAGTTATTTTTAGTTATGTTCAATAACTTTAAAAAGCATGGAAACAGTTAACAATTATTGAACATAACTAAAAGCATCCCTTTTCTCCTAAGGTGTATGTATATAATATAAATTCTTAAACCGTATCACTTTACCTTTTTCCAAAAACATATGGCTATCACTTCCATCACTTTCTAACAACTGTTCTTCCAATATCATGCTGTCAAGTGAAATGGTATCCAATGACATTTGTGAAGAGCTTCTTTTCATATTCTTATAAGAAACACAGAGAGGAGCCATGTTGGGTGGGTAACGTTCCTTAGGCTTTCCACTGTTAACAAAATTATTAGAAAGTTATTACATATAAAGAAAAATATTGTATCTTAAAAGATGCTTCTAACAAAATTAAAACTATGTATATGGCATCCACAGCTTAAATTATATTTAAACATATAACCTCAAAGTGTTTTCATATTTTGAAACATCTACTCTTCCACATGTTAACAATGCCATATTTTGTCATGCGCTCATGATCTGCACAGGTACCCTAGAACCTAAAGTACAATAAAAAAAAAAAAAAAAAAAAAAAAAAAAAAAAAAAAAAAAAAAAAAAAAAAAAAAAAAAAAAAAAAAAAAAAAAAAAAAAAAAAAAACAGGTGCTAAACAGTATAATCTTGTTTTGGTGAAAAATATATAAAACCACATATTATGTATAATACATGCCTAACAAAGTTAAGAAACATATTTACTATAGAGTTAACTTAGGGGATCTCTGCTGGTGACAATGTGAAGGCTTAATTTTTAAGTTTTTCCTTACTTGTATTTTCTAATTTTCTATGATGCACATATACCATTTTACTGTAATAAATGGTATTTTAATTGATTAAAAAAAACAAAAACAAAATACACTCACATGTACACACACTCAGCAAAATAAAATAATTTTTTAAAAGGCCAATAAAATGTTGTTACCTTAAAGATGACTGTGATTTAAGTGTTCTAACTGCAGGGGTCTCTTCTTTACTGATTTCTAGGTTTTCAGAGAGTGAAGCTGCTTCTGGAAGCAAATCTTCAACTTTAAAGATCGACTCTATGGTTTCATTTTCTTTACTAGTTAAACTATTTGAAAGTAGGTTTTGATTACCATCACTATCAAATGACAGCATATTCGAATCTTCTCTGTAGTTTAAAATACTACTTGGATCTGTATATAATGAATCCTTTTTGTCACTTGTTTCAGACCCCATTTCTCCTGAGCCACTTTTGTAAACAAGTCCACTACTTTCATCTTCACTTATTTTCCCTAAATGTTTATCTGATAAATAGTCCATAAAAGAAATGCCTTTTTGCAGATTTGTATCACTAGCTGATTTAAAAAGCAAAGGATCCTTTAAAGGGACATGGCTAAGGTCAACACTCATAGATCTGCTGTCCGACATATGATTAGCAGTCACACTTCTAATTCTATTTACATCCCTACTAATTTGTTTTGTTTTTGAAGACAAAAAATCCCCATTTTCTGTAGGCAAATAATCAGGAACCACTGGGCTCACATTTTCAGAAACAGGAGACTTAAGAGTATTTGCTTGATCCACTGGATGGAGCAAAAGAGCCAGTTCTGCACTTCTAAGTAAAATTCCAATACAAATGGATGTCTGACTAGCAGGACTGCCAGTCACAGCTTCTACATCTTTCCTTAAGTTTTCTGAAAACAGGATAAGTGACTCATGCAGGAAAAGCAGGAGCAGATACTGGTAGTGATTAATCTGCATACTGACATGTTTATGAACATGAACTAGGACATGAATATCTGCCTCTGACGAGGAAGAGGAAAATCTGGAAAATGTATCTGATGAAGGTTTCTGACCACCATTTGTCAAGGGCTCAGACTCTGTACTATAATACTCCTTCAAGAGCTTCTTCCGCTTCAATCGGCCAGCCAGATCACTAGATTCACTTTGTGATGTATTTAGAGATACTTGACTACAAGTCTGTGGCTCTTTTTGTGACTCTGTGTATCTTGTTGGTTGACAAATCCAAATGGAAAGAGGAAATGAGTCTACAAAACTTATTGGCCGTCCTTTTCCACTTTTCATCCCTTCATAATCTATCCAAAATTGAGAAAAGTACACAGCCCAAATATCCATGGCAGCAGAAGTTTTAAGCGTGTTTTTATTCAATTGGGGAGTAATATTTCCTTTATAAACTTCATGCATTTTTGTATCTTGTTCATGAGCATGCCTCTGAAAAATTGGATGTAAAAGATTAAAACTGTCACAAGATTTGGGGAAGCTGGTATATGTTTTACTAAAAAAATCACAATCTTTAAAGTCTTGAAACAAAGCTTCTAGGTCAGAATGTCGACAGTTTGGGCAGTGCCTTGTATTTGTGGCAATCATTTCAGAACTCTGAATAGAAATTGCACGTGGCTGATCTTGATGGCATTCAGATTTCATTTCAGAAGGAATGACAAACTAGAAGAGAAGAAAAATTAATGTCATCAAACCGGCAAATCCATAAATCTTGAAGATAAGAGAACATGACTTAGCTCAGAAATTCTTCTTCTTGACCTTTCCCCCAAAATACTACTTTCTTATTAAGACATAAAACACTAACTCTTCCCATCAAATCTTTTTATTAAACTGCGTAAAGAGAATTTAAATGACCACTAGAAGAGAATTATCTTTTTAAAAAACATAACATGAAAAATGAATGTAACATATATATGTACATAATAAACCGTAAAATAAAAAGAACAAAATTGAATTAAATCATTGCTACTGCTTGTATGATACCTTTAGCATTAAGCCGTCAACTCGAACATCAACATGCTCATCAGATTTTGAATTGTCATTCAACTTGTACACAGCCATGAACTGATTAAGACTCTGTTTTAAATCCAACAGAAATTGATTCAACCATAGAATGCTTCTTTCATCCATAGTAAACTGTAGTGCATTCAGCTGGCTATAGAGGTTGGGAGATGGAACTGTAGAGAAAAGATTTTTTTTTTTTAATTTTTAATTGGATGGTTCTATATCTTCCCTGAGAACAAAAAATTCATGTCTAGTCAGTTTTATTCTCTCATAAGATAAATTTGAGGTGTTATTTAAAATCAAAGTGATACATGTGAATGACAGCAAACACATTTAGACAAAAAAAATTTTCCATGCCTCGCTAACTGAAAAAAAATTTTAATATTTTAAAATATAAATCTATAAAACACATAAATATTTTGAATATATAAATTAATCTAAAACTAACTGCATAAAACGAGAAGCATTGTTTCAATTTCTTTCCTAAGGTTGTATTCACCAAGAAGAAAACTTCTAAAAACATTCTCTTCTTGATGAAGTATCACATCAAAGTGGTCCTCGATCACCTATTTCTGTAAAGACTTTACAACCGGAATCTTAATCTAAATCCTCTAAAATGAGAGAACTAAGTCTAATGACCAATTTCTTATGAAAGTGCTATGCTAGCAGGATCTCCTTGAAAGAAGGAACCATGCATAAATTTATTCCCCACTTTAATCAAGACCTAGAATTTCTAGAATATCAAGTATCTCCTGAATAATAAAGGGAATTCACTCTTTTTCACAGCTCTCCCAATCAAACTAATATTTACAATTAGAGGGTACATCACTTCCTGAAATATACATATTTTTCTACCATAAAAGCCATTTTGTTTTCAGAGTGCCTTGATGAAGATCCTTTATTCTAAAAATTCAGACATATTTATTTCTACCAAAGCTAAAATTATGCATATCTAGAACACTTAGACTAAATTTAAGAAAAATAAATCTAAGGTGTAAGATATCAGTAGAGAGAGACACGTAACAATGTCCTGAATAGGGTTTATTTGCTTATATAATTCATTTATTCATTCACTTTCCTTTAAGAGTCACTGAATGTCAACTACATTGTCTGTCTTACCCTAAGCACAAAGAACACAAAAACAAATAGGGCATGGTTCCTTTCCCTTAAAAGTTCATAGTTTATTACATAAGACAGATACAAACAAAGAAAAATTATAATTCAAGTCTATCAGAGACACGCAATTGTGCAGTAGAGATGCTTGTCTCTAGGAATAGAAATAAAGTGGGTGCTGCAGAGACCATATCACACTCTGGAAGGAAAGAAGAAGAGGGAATATCTCAACATACAGATTGAGTGATGATGGTAGCCACAGAGCAGACTAGGGAGCAAATGCTGTCCAAGAGCTAGAGCACAAAAAGAACCCTGAGAGCAGATCTGGGACTGAGAAAGGAACCCAGGACACTAAATAGTAGAAAGATCTATATGCAGTTTCTAACAGAGGTCTACTCAAAAAATAGATTAGTATGTAGTTAATAACAGTTAAAATCAGCTTGTGGAAACCTTCAGTATTCTGACATCACTAAGGGAAAGGAGAAGGGTGCAAATTAAATATGTAAAAGAAACACATGCATTAAAAACAAGAATAACAACACTATACTTATTGCTGTGGATTGAATTAGTCCTTCTAAAATTCATTTACTGAAGTCCTATCCCCCAGTAGCTCACAATGTATTTGGAGCTAAAGCGTTTAGAGACAATTATGATAAAATGGGTGGCCCTAGTCCACGATGACTCATATCTTTATAAGAGCAGAACAGGATGGAGACACACACACACACACACACACACACACACACACACACACACACACGGAAGATCATGTGAAACCATAGGGGGAAGATAGCGATCTACAAGGAGAACAGTCTCAGAAGAAACAATCCTGCTGAAGTCCATCTTGGACCTCTAGCCTCAGAACTGTGAGACAATAAATTTCTGTTGTTTAACCCACCCAGTCTGTGTATTTGTTACAGCAAGTCAACATAATACTGAATGGGGAAAAGTTGAAAGCATTCCCTCTGAGAATCGGAACAAGACAAGGATGCCAACTCTCACCACTCCTCTTCAACAAAGTACTAGAAGTCCTAGGCAGAACAATCAGACAAGAGAGAAATAAAGGGCATCCAAATAGGTAAAGAGGAAGTCAAACTGTCACTGTTTGCTGATGATATGATCATTTACCTAGAAAATCCTAAAGATTCCTCCAGAAAGCTCCTAGAACGGATAAAAGAATTCAGCAAAGTTTCCAGATACAAAATTAATATACACAAATCAGTAGCTCTTCTATATACAGTGACCAAGCTGAGAATCAAAGAACTTAACCCCTTTTACAATAGCTATAAAACAATAAAATAAAATACTTAGGAATATACCTAACCAAGGAGGTGAAAGACCTCTACAAGGAGAACTACAAAACACTGCTGAAAGAAATCACAGACAACACAAACAAATGGAAATACATCCCAAGCTCATTCATGGGTAGAATCTATACTGAGAAAATGACCATACTGCCAAAAGCAATCTACAAATTCAATGCAATTCCCATCAAAATACCACCATAATTCTTCACAGGACTAGACAAAACAATTCTAAAATTCATATAGAACCAAAAAAGAGCCCGCACAGCCAAAGCAAGACTAAGCAAAAAGAACAAAACTGAAGGCATCATATTACCTGATTTCAAATTATACTATAAGGCCACAGTCACCAGAACAGCATGGTACTGGTATAAAAATAGTCACGTAGATCAATGGAACAGAATAGAGAATCCAGAAATAAACCCAAATACTTACAACCAACTGATCTTCAACAAAGCAAACAAGAACATAAGTGGGGAAAGGACACCCTTTTCAACAAATGATGCTGGGATAATTGGCTAGCCATATGTAGAAGAATGAAACTGGATCCTCACCTCTCCCTTTATATAAAAATCAATTCAAGATGCATTAAGGACTTGAATCTAAGCCCTGAAACTATAAAAATCTAGAAGATAACATTGGAAACACCCTTCTATACATTGGCTTATGCAAGGATCTCAAGACCAAGAATCTGAAAGGAAATGTAATAAAAACAAAGATAAATTGCTGGGACTTAATTAAACTAAAGAAGCTTTTGCACAGCAAAAGGAATAGTCAGCAGAGTAAACAGACAACCCACAGAGTGGGAAAAACTCTTCACAATCTATATATATCTGACAAAGGACTAATATCCAGAAGCTACAATTAACTCAAATCAACAAGGAAAAAAAAATCCCACCAAAAAGGGATTGATGGCTAAGGACATGAACAGGCAATTCTCAAAAGAACATATATAAATGGCCAACAAACATATGAAAAAATGCACAACATCACTAATGATCAGAGAAATGCAAATCAAAACCACAATGTCATACCACTTTACTCCTACAAGAATGGCCATAATCAAAACATAGATGAAGACGAGGCGGGTGGATCACAAGGTCACGAGTTTGAGACCAGCCTGGCCAACATGGTGAAATCCCATCTCTAAAAATACAAAAATTAGCTGGGTGCAGTGGTGCGCACCTGTAGTCCCAGCTACTCAGGAGGCTGAGGCAGGAGTATCGCTTGAACCCAGGAAACGGAGGCTGCAGTGAGCCGAGATCACACCACTGCAAGCCAGCCTGGGCGACACAGTGTGACTTTGTCTCAAAAAAAAAAAAAAAAAGGCACAAAACAGAACTATCATTTGATCCAGCAATCCCCCTACTGGGTATCTACCTAGAGGAAAAGAAGTCATTCAAGATACTTGCATACACACGTTTATAGCAGCACAATTTGCAATGACAAAAATGTGGAAGCAACATAAATGCCCATCAATCAATGAGTGGATAAAGAAACTGTGGGATGTGTGTGCGTGTATGTGTGTACGTGACAGAATACTACTCAGCCATAAAAAGGAATGAATTAATGGCATTTGCAGCGACCTTGATGAGACTGGAGACTATTATTCTAAGTGAAGTAGCTCAGGAATGAAAAACCAAACATCGTATGTTCTCCCTTGTAAATGGGAGCTAAGCTATGAGGATGTAAAGGCATAAGAATGATACAATGATGGAGAAACATTCCATGTTCATGGCTAGGAAGAATCAATATCGTGAAAATGGCCATACTGCCCAAAGTAATTTACAGATTCAACGCTATCCCTATCAAGCTACCAATGACCTTCTTTGCAGAACTGGAAAAAACCAGCTTAAACTTCATATGGAACCAAAAGAGAGCCCGCATAGCCAAGTCAATTCTAAGCAAAAAGAACACAGCTGGAGGCATCACACTACCAGACTTCAAACTATACTATGAAGCTATAGTAATCAAAACAGCATGGTACTGGTACCAAAACAGAGATATAGACCAATGGAACAGAACAGAGGCCTCCGAGGCAACACAACACATCTACAACCATCTGATCTTTGACAAACCTGACAAAAACAAGCAATGTGGAAATGAGTCCCTGTTTAATAAATGGTGTTGGGAAAACTGGCTAGCAGTGTGCAGAAAGCAGAAACTGGACCCCTTCCTGACACCTTACACTAAAATTAACTCCAGATGGATTAAAGACTTAAACATAAGACCTAACACCATAAAAACCCTAGAAGAAAATCTAGGCAAAACCATTCAGGACATAGGCGTAGGCAAGGACTTCATGATCAAAACACCAAAAGCATTGGCAACAAAAGTCAAAATAGACAAATGGGACCTAATCAAACTCCACAGCTTCTGCACAGCAAAAGAAACAGTCATTAGACTGAATCGGCAACTGAGAGAATGGGAAAAAAGTTTTGCAGTCTACCCATCTAACAAAGGGCTGATAACCAGAATCTACAAAGAACTAAAACAGATTTAAAAGAAAAAACCAAACAAGCCCATTCAAAAGTGGGCGAAGGATATGAATAGACACTTTACAAAAGAAGACATACATGAGGCCAACAAACATATGAAAAAATGCTCATCATCACTGGTCATTAGAGAAACGCAAATCAAAACTACATTGAGATACCATCTCACGCCAGTTAGAATGGCGATCATTAAAAAATCTGGAGACAACAGATGCTAGAGAGGATGTGGAGAAACAGGAACACTTCTACACTGTTGGTGGGAGTGTAAATTAGTTCAACCACTGTGGAAGACAGTGTGGCAATTCCTCAAGGACCTAGAAATAGAAATTCCATTTGACCCAGCAATCCCATTACTGGGTATATATCCACAGGATTATGAATCGTTCTACTATAAGGATACATGCACACGAATGTTCACTGCAGCACAGTTTACAATAGCAAAGATCTGGAACCAACCCAAATGCCCATCGATGATAGACTGGACAGGGAAAATGTGGCACATATACACCATGGAATATTATGCAGCCATCAAAAACGATGAGTTTGTGTCCTTTGTAGGGACATGGATGAACCTGGAAACCCTCATTCTCAGCAAACTGACACAAGAACAGAAAATCAAACACCGCATATTCTCACTCATAGGCGGGTGTTGAACAATCTGAACACATGGACACAGGGAGGGGAGCATCACACACTGGGGTATGTCTGGGGGAAAAAGGAGAGGGACAGCAGTGGGTGGGAGTTGGGGAGAGATAGTATGGGGAGAAATGCCAGATATAGGTGATGGGGAGGAAGGCAGCAAATCACACTGCCATGTGTGTGCCTATGCAACAATCTTGCATGTTCTTCACATGTACCCCAAAACCTAAAATGCAATAAAAAAATAAAAATAAAAAAAATAAAGAATGATACAATGGACTTTGAGGAGTCAGGGGAAAGGGTGGGAAAGGGGTGAGGGATAAAAGACTACAAATAAGGTGCAGTGTATACAGCTCAGGTGATGGGTGTATTAGAATCTGACAAATCACCACTAACGAACTTACTCATGTAACGAACACTATCTGTTCCTGAATAACCTAAGGAAATTTTTAAAAAATTTAACATAAAAATAAAAGAGAATAAAATTTTTAAAAATTACTTGTCCAATGATATATTTTATTTAAAAAAAAAACACTTATGGGGGCATGGCTGGAATACTATGACTATGCAATAACAGACAATGGCTATGGTGAATATAGGGGCAAAGGGGAGTAATGTAATACAGTGAGAAAAAAACAATGAATTAAGATTTACAAGACAATGCTTGAGTTTCAGCTGTGCCTTTTTATTCCCTATAAGATGATGAGCAAATGTCTTCATCTATCTGAGTTTTCTCATCCGCTTAGAAAGGCAGCTGAAAGAAACAAATGAGAAATACATACAGATAAACAAAACAAAACAAAAACCACAAAAGACTGTTGAAAACACGAAGATAGGATGAGATGCCAGAAGTTTTGTTTCGTTTTTTGTTTTTAGATGGAATTTCGCTCTTGTTGCCCAGGCTGAAGTGCAATGGCATGATTTCGGTTCACAGCAACCTCCGCTTCCCAGGTTCAAGCAATTCTTCTGCCTCAGTCTCCTGAGTAGCTGGAATTACAGGCATGTGCCACCACGCCTGGCTAATTTTGTATTTTTCATAGAGATGAGGTTTCATTGCTGGTCTTGAACTCCCGACCTCAGGAGATCCGCCCGCCTCGACCTCCCAAAGTGCTGGGATTACAGGCATGAGCCACAGGACCTGGCCGATGCCAGAAGTTTAACACAGATTAGGAATAAAGCAATAAAATAGATGGACATCTTTGTAATCCCCAGGATGCCATCTTTTAATCTAGCAACAAAGGCAAAACTACGGTATGAGCATCAGAAGTTCCTTGCGAAACTAAAAACATATATTAATGGGGTGGGCACAGTGGCTTATGCCTATAATCCCAGCACTTTGGGAGGCCAAGGAGGGCAGATCATTTGAGTCCTGGAGCTCAAGACCACCTTGGCCACTATGTAGAAACCCCACCTCTACTAAAAAAAAAAAAAAAACAACAACAAAAATCAGGTGGTGTGGTAGTGCACACCTGTAGTCCCAGCTATTCAGGAGGCTGAGGCAGGAGAATCGCTTGAACCTGGGAGATGGAGGTTGCAGTGAGCTGAGATCGCGCCACTGCATTCCAGCATGGGCAACAGAGCAAGACTCTGTATCAGAAAAAAAACAACATATATTAACAAATCAATGTTAAACAAATGGGCAAAGTAGGTCTAAGTATTTTGGAGTTCTACTTTTAAAGAAAGGGCATACAACTTGTTACCTCTGATAACGTAACCTATTTTATGTAAATAATTTTAACTATGATTTTTCACCCAATGAAAAAGGTATCACATAAAAGAGGGCAACATTTAGTTTAAGAATTCTGAGATGGGCAGATCACTTGAGGCCAGGACTTGGATACCAGCCTGGCCACATGGCAAAACCCCATCTCTACCAAAAATACAAAAATTAGCTGGGAGTGTTGGCACACACTTGTAGCCCCAGCTACTCGGAAGGCTAAGGCACAAGAATCGCTTGAGCCCAGGTGGCAGAGGTTCCAGTGAGGAGAGATCATGCCACTGCACTCCAGCCTGGGCGACAGAGCAAGTCTCTGTCTCCAAAAAAAAAAAAAAAGAATTCCTAGAGGAACTGAGACCATAGCACAGAGTTTTAATATTCAAAGAATACAAATGTACCATCATTTTAATGTTAGGAAGCCTAAGAGTTTTAATATTCAAAGAATACCAATGTATAATCATTTTAATGTTAGAAAGCCAAAGAATATTCTACAAATAAAAATTCATGTAATTCAATGTTTCTGAAAACTGCAAATGCCAAAAGGTGCCTAGAGTATACATCTGGGCATTTTAAACAGTCAAAAAAAATTCTCTGCAGCTAAAAGGACAACTTCAACTATTACTCCTTCAATAATATAAAAATGGAGTTATATAGCTGAAATATAAATGGAATTTTACTATGGAGAAACAAATGACTTCATTCTACAAATAACCTAACTTTCATTGATTCTTTAAGAATCAGCTATTAAGCACAAAGTGAAATGAATATCTGAGATAAAATGAATCATAAATACCAGATGGGCTGGATGCCGTGGCTCATGCCTATAATGCCAGCACTTTGGGAGAGTCCAAGGTGGGCAGATCACTTGAGGTCAGGAGTTCAAGACTAGCCTGGCCAACATGGTGAAACCCTCTCTCTCCTAAAAATACAGAAAAATTAGCTGGGTGTGGTGGTGCATGCCTGTAATCCCAGCTACTCAGGAGGCTGAGGCACCAGAATCTCTTCAACCCGGGAGGCCCAGGTTGCAGTGAGTCACACCACTGCACTCCAGCCTGGGCAACAGAGTAAGGCTCTGTCTAAAAAAACAAAAACAAAAAAACCCCTCATGATTCCTACCATCAAGGATTCTACAAGCTAGGGGGGAAAAGGATACATGAACAAATAATAACAACATGTAAAACTGTTAGACTAGAGTTATGTACTATATACAATAAGAATGAAGAACAATAGGGGCCAGGCACAGTGGCACTTTGGGAGGCCAAGCAGGAGTATTGCTTGAGCCCAGGAATTTGAGACCAGCCTGGGCAAAATAGTGAGATGCTATTTCTTAAAAAAGTAATAATATAATAAAATAAGGAACAATATAGTTTTATTTCTTTTTCACATCTATAAAACTCAAAAATATTAACAAGAAAAAACACCTTCCCAAATAATGGACAAATAATAATAGAAAATGCTCTTACTTGGAAAATCCTTTCCATCTGGATAGTAATATTCTGTGAATTCTACATAGACAGCTGACATTTCTTGTGGAAGATACAGGGATTTTTTATTACAGCAAATCATACTTTTGGGGGAAGAACGACATTGTTCTGCTGTAGAGACCTGAAAAGATAAACAAGTTTACTGAAATCACACTGAATAAAATCCTTTCAAAATAATTTATGCAACCACACAGTACTTTTAAAACTACTTCCAAAAATTTGCTAATGGTTAATTTCCAGTGTAAACTTTATTATATATTTAACTTCACATGGAATTATTTTTAAACACCCATCAACTGTTCAGAAAACTCTATAATCTTTTTGGATCCTTATCAATCACAAAATCAACACTGTATATTATTTCTTGTGAACTTATTATTGTGAGCCTTAAAACAACAGATAGAAAAATAATGATAATGATATTCTATCAGATAATACAGATAAGTAAATGGCAGTCAGGACATAGATCCAATCCCTCACATCCAGAATGCTTCCCTGTATGCTATTTAAAATAATTCTTTATCATAATTTCTCCATTATCATGAAAAATAATAGAGCTATACACAGTTTCAGCTTGAGATAATAAAATGGAGATGAATAATGGTACTGGTCACACAATAATATGAATGTACTTAATGTCAATTATTATATTATATACAGATTAGTAACGTTAACATAGATATAGACATAGATTTATTTTGTTTTTTTGGTAGAGATGGGGTTTTGTCATGTCAGTCAGGCTGGTCTCAAACTCCTGACCTCAAGCGATCCACCCACCTCAGCCTCCCAAAGTGCTGGGATTACAGGTGTGAGCCACTGCACCCAGCCGACGTTATTAGGTTGGTCCAATAGTAACTTTGGCTTTGCCATTACTTTCAATAGCAAAAACCTAAGTATATATATAATTATAGTAAATTCAGTCATATCTTACAATAAAAAAGTAACTAATTTAAAAATACTAACTATAAACACTTCTGTCAAATAGTTTGATTGTTCAAATTATTTTTCCGAAAAGACATTTATACACAAACCAATAAATGTGATTTACCACATAAACAGAACTAAAAACAAAAACCGTATGGTTATCTCAGCAGGCAAAGAAAATGCTTTTGATAAAATCCAAGGTCCCTTCATGATAAAAACCCTCAACAATCTACGAATCGAAGAAACACACCTCAAAATAGTAAGAGTAATCTATGACAAACTCACAGCCAACATCATTCTGAAGGGACAAAAACTGGAAGCATTTCCCTTAAGGAATGGAACAAGACAAGGATGCCCCTCTCACCACTCCTATTCGACATAGTACTGGAAGTTCTAACCAGAGCAATCAGGCAAGAGAAAGAAAGAAAAGGCATCCAAATAGGAAAATAAATCAAATTATCTCTCTTTGTTGACAATGATTCTATACCTAGAAAACATTAAAGACTCCACAAAAAGGCTCCCATGACAGATAAGCAACCTCAATCAAGTTTCAGGACACAAAATCAATGTAAACAATCATTAGTATTTACCTACATCAGTAACATTCAAACTGAAAGCCAAATTAAAAAACAAAAACAACAACAACAACAAAAAAAAAACACCTAGGAATACATCTAACCAAAAAGGTGAACGATCTCTACAAAAACTGGACCAGTCATGATGGCTCATACCCAGCACTTTGAGCCACTGAGGCGTGCAGATCACTTGAGGCCAGGAGTTAGACGAGCCTGGCCAACATGGTGAAACCCCATCTCTACCAAAAATACAAAAATCAGCTGGGCATGGTGGCACACGCCTGTAATCCCAGCTACTCAGGAGGCTGAGCATGAGAATTGCTTGAACTCGGAGGCAGAGGTTGCAGTGAGCTGAGATTGCACCTCTGTATTCCAGTCTGCGCAACAGAATGAGACTCTGTCTCAAAAAAAAAAAACAAAGAAGTCCATACTGCTCAAAACAATCTACAGTCAATGTCATTCCTATCAAACTACAAATATCATTTTTCACAAAATTATAAGTAAATATTTAAAGTATTTAAAAATTCATATGGGATCCAAAGAAGAATCTGAAGAGTCGAAGCAACCCTAAGAAAAAAGAACAAAGCTGGAGGCATTACATTACCTGACTTTAGACTATAAGAAACCAAAACAGCATGGTAGTGGTACAAAAACAGACACATAGATCAATGGAACAGAACAGAGAACCCAGAAACACAGCTGCACACCTATAACTATCTGATCTTTGACAAATTCAACAATAACAAGCAATAAGGAGCTCCCTATTCAATGAATGGAGCTGGGATGACTGGCTAGTTATAGTTAGAAGAATAAAACTGGACCCCTACCTCCTCCTATATACAAAAATCAACTCGAGATGGATCAAAGATTTAAATATAAGAGGTCAAACTGTAAAAGTCCTAGAAGTAAAGCTAGGAAATACCATTCTGGACATAGGCTTTAGCAAAGAATTTATGGCTAAGACCTCAATGGCAATCACAATGAAAACAAAACTAGACAAGTGAGACCTCATTAAAGAGCTTCTATACAGCAAAATAAACTATCAACAGACATCCTACAGAATGGGAGAAAAATCCAATATCCAGAATCTATAAGGAACTTGAAGAAAAGTCAACAAGCAAAAACCAAACACCATTAAAAAGTGGACAAAGGACATGAACACACACTTCTCAAAAAAAGACGTGCAGCCAACAAGCATATAAAACAATGCTCAACACATCACTAATCATCAGTGAAATGTAAATCAAAACCACTGTGAGATACCATCTCACATCACTCAGAATGACTACTACTAAAAAGTCAAAACACAGATGCTGGGGAGGCTACAGTACTGCATGTTCCGACTTATAAGCAGGAGCTAAATGTTGGGTACACGTGAAGACAAAAAAGGGAACAACGGACATTGGAGACCCCAAAAGGAGGAAGGGAAGACGGAGAACAGGGCTGAAAACCTAACTGCTGGGTACTATGCTCGCCACCTGGATGACGGGATCAACCACATCCCAAACCTCAGCATGATGCAATGTAACAATGTAACAAACCTGCACAGTACCCCTGAATTTAAAATAACAGTTGGATTTTATTTTGAAAAAACTATTAGTTTTAAGGTTCTGGTTACATTTTTTTCATCCACTCCCCTAATTACATCAAAAATGTATATATTAATATTCACAAAGTTCAACCAATAAAGTTTTATCAGTTTCATTTATTTGTATTAGTTTAGTAGACCCAGGGATGTAGCTTAAGTTTTTTTTTTTTCATTCATTATTCAATAGGTGTGTATATGTCTCATATGAAGTGGAATAATTTTTCAATGGTTTATTTATGGTTCTTCTTACATAAACTGCCTAATGAATCTTTCTCTTTTTTTTCTGAGATGGAGTCACTCTGTCATCCAAGCTGGAGTGCAGTGGCGCAATCTTGGCTCACTGCAACCTCTGCCTTCTGGGTTGAAGTGATTCTCATGCCTCAGCCTCCTGAGTAGCTGGGATTATAGGCACACACCATCACTCCCGGCTAATTTTTGTATTTTTACTAGAGAGGGGATTTTGCCACGTTGGCCAGACTGGTCTCCAACTCCTGACCTCAGGTGATCCGCCTGCCTCAGCCTGCCAAATGGCTGGGATTACAGGGATGAACTACCATGTCCAGCCAAATTGCTTAATCAATCATTTTAATTTGTACAGTCTTTATAAATTCAAGTAGGTTCCTTATAGTACCTAATTAAAAAACTTTTCTCTGAATATATGGAAAAAAATTCTTTTCAATTCAAAGTGTCAACTTATTTTAACAAGTAACAGCTTATTTCTTTTTTCCTTTAATAAAAACCTATTCAAATTGGGACAAACATACTATCTATCCTATGTTCTTCTACTTACTTTTGTTTATTTTGTTTTGTGTTTGGTGTGGTTGTGTATGTATATGTGGGGTTTCTTACTGTATTTCACTTGCAACCATGTAGGAGTATAAGTGATTCTTCTTTCTCATTTTCACATGTTTATTTAAATCTTAAAATTTAAAGTCTTTTAAAAAGCTGCAGTATATATGTAGTCATGCACCATATAATAACACTTCTGCCAATGACAGGCCACTTATAAGATGCTGATACCATATAAAAATTAGCTGGGCATGGTGGCACGTGCCTGTAGTCCCAGCTACTCGGGAGGCTGAGGCAGGAGAATTGCTTGAACCCAGGAGGCAGAGGTTGCGGTGAGCCGAGATCGCGCCATTGCACTCCAGCCTGGGTAACAAGAGCGAAATTCCGTCTCAAAAAAAAAAAGATGCTGACCCCGTAAGATTATAACAGAGCTTTTATACTGTATTATTATGGTATATTTTCTATGTTTTATAATGTTTAAATACACAAATGCCATTGTGTTATAACTGCTACAGTATTCAGTACAGTAACATGATATACAGGATCACAGCCTAAGAGGAATAGGATATACCATATAGCCTAGGAGTGTAAGTAGGCTATATACCATCTAAGCACAGTTTATGACATTCACACAATGACGAAATAATATTCCCATCATTAAGCAACACATGAGTGTGTATTGAATGTGAAAAAAGTAGTTAACTGCAGAATGAGAACTGTTAAATCCGAGTTTCTCAAAATTGGCACTTTTAACGTTTTAGGCTAATTCTTCACTGTGGAGAACTGACCAGCACACTGTCGGATGTTCAGCAGCATCACTGGTCTTTACTCACTAGAGGTCAGCAGCATCCCTGTCCAGTTGTGACAACGAAAACTATCTTCAGATATTGCCAAATGTCCCCTCGGGGGCAAAACTGGTCCCAGAGGGGAATCACTGAGTTAAATAAAAACTTTTGAAATAAAACTAAGTCTCAAAGCCACAGACTTATGAAAATAAACCAGAATAATTTATAAATGATAATACACATCTAGAAATCTTTTATTTTTTAAGATTGGTCATATATTCCTATTGTGTTGGTCTCAAATATTGCAATTAGACCATGTTAGGTGATTATAAGCTGAGTAAGACTGTTAGTATAAATAGGACAGAGTTCTTAGCCATAGAATTATATTCACAGTGTAGCCAATACAGTATATACAGCATACTGTAGTTACATAAAGCCAAAAGGAAATTGGTCTCCCTTTGACCCTGCTCCTGGGAAGCAACTAGGAATTGGAATTTCCTATTCACAGTGGGCCCCTGATAGAGTTTGGATATTGTGCCCTCTAAATCTCATGTTCAATTGTAATCCCCCATGTTGGAGGTGGAGCCTGGTGGAAGGTGTTTGAGTCAGGGAGGCGAAAACTTCATGGCTTGGTGATGTGCTCACAATAGTGAGCTCTCACAAAGTCTGGTTGATTAAAAGTATGTGGCACCTCCCTGCCTCACTCTCTCTCTGTCTTGCTCCTGCTCTTGCCATGTCACGTGCCTCCTCTTGCTTTACCTTCCACCATGTGTAAAAGTTCCCTGAAGCCTCCTCCCCAGAAGCTGAGCAGATGCCCACACCATGTTTCCACTACGGTCTGCAGAACCATAAGCCAACTAAACTTCTTTTTAAAATAAATTATCCAGTCTCAGGTACTTCTTTATAACAACACAAGAACAGCTTAACACAGCCCCTGACACCACAACTGTTAGTTTATGATCAAGACAATGCAGGGTGGAGCTGGCCACACTTGGTAGCCTAGGTGTGTTTAGAGGGTGGGGACTTTGAGTAATCTGAATACCAGTTCACCTAGAGACTGAGTAAAACCTCATAGGCAATACTTCATGCATATTGTTAAACATCCATCCATCCATATTGTTACACATCTATGCATAGGGTTGCACATCCTTAGAAAGCTAACAAGTCCTGAGGAAAAGTTTCACATTTCAAGTGCTCCAAGACTTGGCCTTATTACATTAGTGTGGGGGTGATATGGTTTGGCTGTGTCCCCACCCAAATCCCATCTTGCATTGTAACTCCTACAATTCCCACATGTTGTGTGAGGAACCTGGTGGGAGGTGACTGAATTACAGGGGCAAGTCTTTCCTGCACTGTTCTTGTGGTAGTGAATGAGTCTCACAAGACCCAATGGTTTTAAAATTGGGAGTTTTCCTGCACAAGCTCTCTCTTTGCACATTGCTATCCATGTAAGACATGACTTGCTCCTTCTGGCCTTCTGCTGCCATGATTGTGAGGCTTCCCCAGCCATATGGAACTGTAAATCTATTAAACCTTTTTTCTGTATAAATTGCCCAGTCTCAGGTACGTCTTTATCAGCAGCGTGAAAACGAACTAAAACAGTAAACTGGTACTCACAGAGTGGGGTGCTGCTGAAAAGACACCTGAAAATGTGGAAGCCACTTTGAAACTGGTTAACAGGCAGAGGTTGGAACAGTTTGGAGGGCTCAGAAGTCAAAAGGAAAATGTGGGAAAGTTTGGAATTTCCTAGAGACTTGTTGAATGGCCTTGATGAAAATGCTGACAGTGATAGGAACAATAAGATCCAGGCTGAGGTGGTCTCAGATGGAGATGAGTACCTTCTTGGGAACTGGAGCAAAGGTGACTCTTGTTATGTTTTAGCAAAGAGACTGCAGCATTTTGTCCCTGCCCTAGAGATTGGTGGAACTTTGAACTTGAGAGAGATGATTTAGGATATCTGGTGGAAGTAACGCATTTAACAGGTGACTTGTGTGACACATTTAGTTTTATAAGGGAAGGAGAGCATAAAAGTTCAAAAAATTTGCAGCCTGATAATGCCATAGAAAAGAAAATCCCATTTTCTGAGGAGGAATTCAAGCCAGCTGCAGAAATCTGCATAAGTAAAGAGGAGCCTAATGCCAATCCCCAACACATTAGGGAAAATGTCTCCAGGGCATGCCAGAGGACTTCATGGCAGACCCTCCCATTACAGGCCCAAAGGCCTAGAAGGAAAAAGTGGTTTTGTGGATTGGGCCAACAATCCCTGTGCTGTGTGCAGCCTAGGGACTTGGTGCCCTGCATCCCAGCCACTCCAGCCATGGCTGAAAAGGACCAACATAGAGCTTGGGCCGTGGCTTCAAAGGGTGTAAGCTCCAAGCCTTGCCAGCTTCCACATGGTGCTGAGCCTGCTAGTTCACAGAAGTCAAGAATTGGGGTTTGGGAGCCTCCACCTAGATTTCAGTGGATGTATGGAAATGCCTGGATGCCCAGTCAGAAGCTTGCTGCAGGGTCAGGGCCCTCATGGAGAACCTTTGCTAGGGCAGTGCAGAAGGACAATATGGGGTCAAAGCCCCCACACAAAGTCCCTACTGGGGTACCACCTAGTGGAGTTGTGAGAAGAGGACCACCATCTTCCTGATCCCAGAATGGCAGATCCACCAAGAGCTTGTACCACATGCCTAGAAAAGGCACCAGCGGACACTAAATGCCAGCCTGTGGAAACAGCTGAGAGGAGGGCTGTACTCTGCAAAGACACGGCAGCGGAGCTGCCCTAACACCACGGAACCCACCTCTTACATCAGTGTGACGTGTATGTGAGACATGGAGTCAAAGGAGATCGTTTTTGGAGTTTTAAGATTTGACTGCCCCGCTGGATTTTGGACTTGCATGAGGCCTGTGTCCCCTTTTGTTTTGTCCAACTTTCCCATATGGAATGGCTGTATTTACCCAATGCCTTGTACTCCCATTGTATCTAGGAAGTAACTAAACTGCTTTTGATTTTATAGGCTAATAAGCAGAAGGGACTTGTCTCAGATGGGATGTTGGACTGTGAACTTATGAGTTAATGGTGAAATGAGTTAAAACTCTGGGGGACAGTTAGGAAGGCATGATTGGTTTAGAAATATGAAGGTAAAAGATTTGAGGGGCCAGGACAGAATGATATGGTTTGGCTGTGTCCCCACCCACATTTCATCTTGAATTGTAACTCCCACAATTCCCACACGTTGTGGGAGGCAGATGGTGGAGGTGACTGAATTATGAGGGTGGGTCTTTCCTGTGCTGTTTTTGTGGTACTGAATGAGTCTCACAAGATCTGCTGGTTTTAAAAACGCGAGTTTCCCTGCACAAGCTCTCTCTTTGCCTGCTGCCATCCACATAAGATGTGACTTGCTCCTCCTTGCCTTCTGCCATGATTGTGAGGCTTCCCTAGCCATGTGGAACTATATGTCCAGTAAACCTCTTTCTTTTGTAAATTGCCCAGTCTTCAGTATGTCTTTATCAGCAGCATGAAAACAGACTCATACAGGGAGGAATAAAGAGCCTCTGCCTTAGGCATCCGTTTCTATGGCTGGTTCTAATTTGTATTATATGACTATAACAGATGTATAATGTGACTATAATAGATTTTATATAAATATGAAATATTTATATATAATTTAGCTATATATATATATAATAGACTTTAATATATTTCAATGGGTTCTGTGAGTCTTTCTAGTGAATTATTGAACCTGAGAATAGTTTTCAGAAACTTCCAAAGTTGCAGTTAATGTACAAAGTCTTTTATTCTTCCAACTTTTGCTTTAGATTCAGGGGGTACATGTGCAGGTTTGTTATATGGGTAAACTGCACTGGGGTTTGGTGTAAAAATAATTTCACAACCCAAGTAGTGAGCATAGTATCCGTTAAATAGTTTTTCAATCCTCACCCTCCCCCGACCCTCCACCCTCAAGTAAGACCCCATGTCTACTATTTTCCTCTTTGTGTCCATGTGCACTCAATGTGTAGCTCCCACTTATAAGTGAGAATATGCAGTACTTGGTTTTCTTTTCTTGCATTAATTCACTTGGGATAATGGCCTCCAGCTGCATCCATGTTGCAACAAAAAACATAATTGCATTCTTTTTATGGCTGCATAGTATCCTGCGGTGTATATGTACCAATTTCTTTATTCATTGCACCGTGGATGGGCATCTAGGTTGATTCCATGTCTTTGCTATTATGAATAGTGCTACCATGAACATACAAGTGCATGTGTCTTTGGTAGAAAGATTTATATTCCTCTGGGTATATATATCCAGTAATGGAATTGTTGGGTCAATTGGTATTTCATTTTTAAATTATTTGAGAAAACTCCAAACTGCTTTCCATAGTGGCTGAACGAATTTACATTCCCACCAACAGTGTATAAGCATTCCCTTTTCTTTACAACCTCACCAACATCTATTAACTTTTTAATAATAGCCATTCTGACTGGTGTGAGATGGTATCTCACTGTGGTTTTGATCTGCATTTCTCTGTTGATTAGTGATGTTGAGCATTGTTTCATATGCTTGTTGGCTGCACATATGTCTTCCTTTGAGAAGCGTGTGTTCATGTCCTTTGTCCACATTTTAATGGTGTTTGGTTTTTGTTTGTTGATTTAAGTTCCTTATAGGTTCTGGATATTAGACTTCTGTCAGATGAATAATTTGTAAATATTTTCTCCCAGTTGGTAGGATGTCTGTTGACTCTGTTGATAGTTTATTTTGCTGTATAGAAGCCCTTTAATGAGGTCTCACTTGCCAATTTTTGTTTTTGTTTCAATTACTTTTGGAGTCTTCCTCATGAGATCTGTGGAGGCCAGTGTCTAGAATTCTATTTCCTTGGTTGTCTTCTAGAGTTTCTACAGTTTTGGACTTTACATTTAAGTCTTTCATTTCATCTTGAGTTAATTTTTGCGTGTGGTGAAAGGATAGGGTCTAATTTCAATCTTCTGCATATGGCCAGCCAGTTATCCCAGCAACACTATTAAATAGGGAACCATTTCCCCACTGCTTATTATTGTCGACTTTGTCGAAGATCAGATCGTTGTAGGTGTGCAGCTTTATGTCTAGGTTCTCTAATCTGTTCCATTGGTCTATGCATCTGTTTTTGTACCAGTACCATTCTGTTTTGTGTCAGAAGCATTTAGGCAAACTTAAGGACTGTACCTATAATGTTAGTTCGGTTAACTCTGAGTAATCACATTATCAAAAATTAATAAACTGATATTTTCTATGCCACCTAATATGGCCATTTGATAAAATTTGTAAAGACTTTTTAAATAAAATGTTAGCATTTTTTATTTGAGTTGCTTAGATGAGGTACTGTGTTTATGAGAAGATTTAATTGGAATAAAAAACATACCTGGTAGATATTGAAATCTGCAAGTCTAACCACAACAGAACTAGACATTAGCTTAGCTTTTGATTGTTGAGATAATACTGAAGGTGTTCTGCATGTCCCTTTCAGAGTGTAGTCCTTCTCTGTTGGAAACAAAAACACCTTTCAATTTGTTGCAAAATTACTGTAACAGTCACTCTTCTATTATTAAGGCAGGTACTAGAAATATATGTGAATACTAACTTCTCAAACAAGATAATATTTGTGGACATACTTTAAAAATTATAAAGTGATACAGGATGTAAGTTATTGTGGTGATTATTCTTTTGAGAAGAATCACATATATCACATTTAAGTTACACTTCTACAAAACTTGGAATGGCATTCTTGTTAAAAATGAGATATTTACATAGAATTAGAAAAGGAAGAGTATGGGGGAGGGGCAGACAAAAGGTAATTAGTGAATACAAAGGTACAGCTAGATAGGAGAACTAATTTCTAGCTTTTATAGGGTGACTTAATTAATAATAATTTATTTTTTCAAATAGCTAATAAGAGCAGATTTTGAATGTTCCCAACATAAATGATAAATGTCTTAGGTGATTAATATGCTAATTATTCTGCTTTTATCATTCTACATTTGTATACATGTATCAAAATACCATACTTCAATCCTTTCTGGGCCAGCAAAAAAAAAAAAAAAAAAAAAGTATCATACTGTACCTCATAAATATGTACAATTATTATGTGTTGACTAAAAAGAAAAAATAAGAGATCTAGCTACTTAAGAGTTTGAAAAATTCCACCTGGGTGTGACTATTACCGGTTATTCTAAGTTTAAAAGTGCTTTGGTCCACGAGCCTATGTTGGTCTGAATGAAGGATAAAGGAGTTTTAGCCATTAATTAAAAACACTTGGCTGGGCGTGGCTGACACTTGTAATCCCAGCACTTTGGGGAAGGCTAAGGTGGGAGAATTGCTTGAGGCCAGGAGTTTGAGACTACCCTAGGCAACATAGTGATACCCCCATCTCCACATTAAAAACAAACAAAAAATACTTCCTTACAGGAAATATGATCACACACACAGATGCATGTTCGCACACGTGCGCACGCACACACACACACACACACGTGCACACACACACAAGAACAAATACCCTTAAGATTAGGGGAATGCCATAATGTTATTATAGATAAAATACCTGTTTGTGTGTGCTGGGGAGAGGCATGTGTTGGGGATTTAGGAGGTGAACCTACATTATGATCCTTCACAGCCTGTTTAAGCATTTCAACGTTGCACTCAAATTCATGCAATAACTCGTTGGCCCATCCATTTTTTGTTTTGGTTGCATCACTAAAATACATCCAATGTTTACAACTATCTCCTGTAAAACGAATAACAGGTATTTCATTGAAAAATGTACAACTTTCAATTACTATAGTAATGCTTCCAATGAGATTTAGTCATTTATTTAAGAAAGGCACTGATACTTGAAAATTTTACAGGCTTTACCTACTACATGTTATTCTGAAATATGAGTAAAACATTTGAAATAGAGAGAAAGAATGTTAAAAGCAAATTATCTGGAGGAGTTTCTATCTAGTACACATTCTTAGTAGAAAATCACTCAGGTTCAATTTAAAGCCATTTGACTGGTCACCCTTCACTGGATGCTCAATTACCTGGTAAACTTCCATTAAACTTAATCCCAGAAAATGTTAGGAAAGAAATAAAATTCTTTCATCAAAGATTTGTTATAAAGTAACTAACAAAAACCTAAAACACAAAAATGATGATTATTAAAACATTTAAGAAACCAATTAACACTTCTTAAGATGTACTCAGCCATAGTTTCTGGAAGAAAAATATAAAATTAGGATTGTTAGTTTTCTCCTTAGCAACTAAGAAAAGTAATATGCGCATAAAAGGGTTAAGACAATAAAATCAGGCTGGGCATAGCGGCTCACATCTATAATCCCAGCACTTTGGGAGGCTGAGGCAAGAGGTCAAGGCTGTAGTCAGCAGTGATCACGCCACTGTACTCATGAGGCCTTGTTTCAGAAAAAAGAAAATCTACTCTATGAATGTTTTACCTCCAAAAAAAATAAATAATTTCTATTTAAAAATTTTATGCATTTGTAACTTATGAGTCAGGAGGATAATACATAAGACAAAATGCTTTAAAAGAAAATCATTATATTGAATATCGGCAATAAAAATTTTAAATGAAAAAGAATAAACAAAGCAAATCCTACAACCTTTAAATTTAATCAGGTACCAATGCAGAAATGACAAACATTGTTAGAAAATGTTAAACAGAAATGTATGAAGAGAAAAACTTTACCATTTTTTAAATGTCCTGGAAAACTCTATGATCTCTAGTTTGGTTTTTCTCACTTGTGTTAATGCCAAATACCACCAAAAAGCAAAAATGGGCATAAGGTCAAATTACTTAATTTGGCCACAATAATCATACTTTTTTTCTTTTCATTATTTGGGAGAAATAATCTACCAATACTAGATTATTAAGAGCCTATGAAATCTGGAATCCTATAATTTAGCTAAACCTACTCTTATTCTTAGCTTCATACACTTTTCTAATTTTTAAATATATAAATCATTTAAAAATTTAAAACACTTATTAATAACCTGCTTTTGTGACAACTAACAAAATAGCACAAACACATCTCCTCTGTACCCTGATTTTTTCTTTAAGTTTTAAATTGGTTATTTGGAAAACTGTCGATTTCTAAAAATTATGGTTTCTAATAATTTACATAAACCTCAATATAAACTGTATGACTAAATTCCATGCAATTCTATTTTCTTAGTAAAATACTGCCAGGAGAAAAAATACCGATCTCTTCATCTCATTTCTTGTTAACAAAATAAAACTAAACAAATTAGCTATATAATTTTAAAACAACATTTATATCTTTTAAAGAAGCTGCTATACACACCTGCTTTATGATAAGGATAATAATCTATAGTTAGCTGCGTAAAAGAAAGTTGCATTGCCCCTCCAGTAATACGTCTATTTGACTCTGGGAAAAGAAAGAGAAAAAAATATTAAGGAAATTATCAGAAACATTTAATTTACCGCAAAAGATTTTTACCATACTTGGAATCCAAGTGGTAATAACTGTCTCTCTTTTATAAAACAAATTAAGGATTTTAGGAAAGATAATTCAATCCAGTAAGTATTTACTGAGCCCTCCTCATTTGCAAGGCATTAGGATGAAAGGTAAGAATACAAGAATAGCAGAATCCCAGATTCACAGATTCACAGAATCCCAGTTCACAGATGATAATAGCAGAACTTTCATATTTACAAGGCCTCTCCATATGTCAGGCATTATTTTAAATACTTTAGGTATATTTACTCATTTGATTTTCATAACAACCCCATTTGATAGGACAATCATTATTATCCTCATCTTCAAGATAAGGAAACTGAGGCCCAAAGAGGCCAAGGACATCCAGCTAGTTAAATGCAAAGTTTGGATTTGAACCCAGGAAATCTTAACCACTACACCGTATCATCCTACCTCTTACTGAAAAGGAAATCAAAAGTCTGTTAGGTTAGGTAAGTTGTTCAAAGTCACACAGCTATAATAAGTTCAAAAGTAGATTACAAATTGGTGTAACATGAACATAAAAATCAAATTTTAAAACAAAATGGGCAAATCAATCAGAAGTAAGAAAAATACAGAGACATAGCTATGTATACACCCTCTATATTAATTTGCAAAATCTAATTTATCTCAACTAGAATTTACAGTACAGGTCTACAATCCCTTACGTAAAACCTTTGGAAAGTCAAATGTTTCAGAATTCAGAAATGTTTAGATTTCGTGACAGTAATATGGTATATACAGGATATACCATGCAACAGTCCCAGCAGGTTCTGAGGCAGCAATAATAAAAATAGTAATTCTGCAGCAAAACATAAATATAAACAATGTGTTGGTATAAGTCAGGTTTTGCCACTAAATGCTTTTTTCACAAACTTATAACATTTCAGAGCCTTTTGGATTTCAGAAAAGTAGTGATTACAGACTGCACTATTAAGGAGATATTTTGGTGGAAAGGTTCTCCTCCTAATAAAATCATTCAACTTATTCTATGAGGGAATAGTGAGGAATGTAAGGCCTTAGAAAATATTTTCTCCATTCTCATTACTTAATCTTGACCACCTCATTTTCTTAGTTTGGTTTGTTCTAACTTTTTTGGATTTTTCTTTCAAATCTCAAAAGTAAAAGATACCACTGTAAGTCAAATGACACAGTGTTATAATGTGAACATAAAAATTACATTTTAAATCCCTCCACAAACCCCAAATCTTCCTCATCTTCACCCTCCAACCTTTTAGGTAGCTGCCTTGTCTAATGAAGGCAGGGTAACTTCTACTGCTAAGTATCCACGGTCTCAATATTCACTTTCCCAGCTTAAAAACACAGGGCAAAATTTTCATAGATATAGATCCTGATTCAGATCTGAGGCACAGAGATCAGATAACTCTATTGTTTAAAGGTCTTCAGCTTGATTCTAATGCTTGCCAAAGTTGGAGAATTACAGTCCTTAAGGCAGGCCTAGCTGCTGAACTCACCCCCAATACTTCTGGTCCAGGGATACTCTCCAGCAAAGAAACAAAAACAATGCCCAGCACCTAGATTACAGAACTACATATTTACAGAATGGCAAAGGGCAGCTTCCTGGTTACCCTGTTATGTTTACCAGACAAGGAAAAATAAGATGGACAAAAACTAAAAGAAAACTAACTGAAATTTTGCTTCCTAATCAAATTTTGGAAGGATGGGAGGAGAGGTAGTCATAAAATATGTTAAAGAGTTACACAGTTGTATTTCTACTCAAAATAGGCAGATAAACTACAATGTTGAAAACACACCTACAAATAATTATGAATTAAATATGGATTAAAATTTAATTTGCAGACAACTTCAAAATTATGAAAAAGTTAATTCAAAGGCAAGTCTAATATTTCATCATCCTCCAAGAGTGTCATGAGTTTGATTTTTTAAAGCTAATTTTATTGTTAGTATTGATAGTTAACAACTAATTAACCTTAAGTACTAACTGCTAAAGCAAAATAAAATTTCATACCAATGTATGCTTCCGATTGTGGCTTTCATCTATACATTCATATGAACACAATTATGACAAATTATCTTACAGGACATCCTACACAAGAGATTTAATAAACAACCTAGTTTTGTAGTCAATTCTAGAAAAACCAAAATAGATCAAAATAAGCAAATTATTTTACCTTTTTCTTTAGCATGAATGTCATCACATATATGTAGATCTAGATGAGAAATCACTAAATGATGGGAGGTTTCCTTAACATCAAAGTCATTGAATAGTTTCACAATTGCATCATTTACATCAGGAGCATTTGAAGTTTGTGTTGTCTTCACTTGCTGGGCAGATTCGACTACTGTAGAGCTCTAAAAAGATTCAAAACTGCCTTATCACTGCCAATTTAAATATTGGAAATTTCACACACAGAAAAATCTAAATATTTTCAATTGAAAAGTCATGAAAAATAACCATCATACATTTTTCATCAATAACTCAGCTTCCCTAAAATATTTTCTGAATTAGCTAAGAATAAAACTAAAGCTTAAAAACTGTAAAACTATACACAAATCAAATATGAACTCCAATGTCTCAGTAAATATCTGAAGTTATATTTAACATATTTATAGCCTTTGTTTTAGAAAATGTAGTTAACTCTTAAATGCAGTTTATTTGAATATTATTAGTTCTATATATTAAAAGGAAAACAAATGTGGGCCCTGTATACACTATTATGTATCTGATACGGTTTGGCTCTGTGTCCCCACCTAAATCTCACCTTGAATGGTACTCCCATAATTTCCATGTGTTGTGGGAGGGACCCGGTGGGAGATAATTGAATCATGGGGGCGGTTTCTCCCCTACTGTTCTCGTGGTCGTGAATAAGCGTCACGAGATCTGATGGTTTTATCAGGGGTTTCTGGTTTTCCATATTCCTCATTCTCTCTTTGCCTGCTGCCATCCATGTAAGAAGGGACTTGTTTCTCCTCACTTTCCGCCGTAATTATGAGGCTTCCCCAGCCACATGGAATTGTAAGTGCAATTAAACCTCTTCCTTTTGTAAACTGCCCAGTCTCAGGTATGTCTTTATCAGCAGTGTTAAAAATGACTAACACAATATCCTATAAAAATAAAGCACATCTTTGTAGATGCCCCTGTGATATTATTTCGTACTCTAAGTGTTCTGGTGCCTCTCCTAAAAGATATGGTGTGTCCTTTGAACTTGAATAACTAAAGGAGACAGGATTTATAAAGTGGTTGTGAGTTCAAATATTTTTCTGAAGCCCCTGTGATATTATTTAGCATTCTAGGTGCTCTGGTGCCTCTCCTAAAAGAAATGATGTGTCCTTTGAACTTGAGTAACTAAAGAAGCCAGAAAGGAGACAGGATTTATAAATAGGTTGTGAGTTCAAATATTTTTTTCCCTAAAGAGAAATAGTATAGAACACTTTTGACATACAAAAATATATATGGGCTGGGCGCGGTGGCTTATGCCTGTAATCCCAGCACTTTGGGAGGCTGAGGCAGGCGGATCACAAGGTCAGGAGATCGAGACCATCCTGGCCATCCTGGCCAACATGGTGAAATCCTGTCTCTACTAAAAATACAAAAATTAGCTGGGTGTAATGGCGCGCGCCTGTAATCCCAGCTACTCAGGAGGCTGACGCAGGAGAATTGCTTGACCTCAGGAGGTGGAGATTGCAGTGAGCCGAGATCGCGCCACTGCACTCCAGTCTGGCGCCTGGCGACGGAGCGAGACTGTCTCAAAAAAAAACAAAACAAAACAAAACAAAAAAAAATATATATATATGAACCTCTAATAGCCTAAAATGATCTGTATACACAACTATAATGTAAGATTATCTGACACATGAGCCACAAAACTGTAAATGAATTTTTATATTATGGTAAAGAGCAAATTTTCCATTTTAAAAATTAACAATGTTCAAATTCATATTATAATAAAAGATGGTTAATTACTTAAAGAAAATCAAAGTATATATATCTTGTATGTACATAAATTTACATACATCTATGAAGAACTATGATCATACTGTAAAAGAACTGCAAAGTGTAATTAGTAAATGAAAATTTCTTCATAAAAATGATTGCAGACCACAGTAAGTAAAGAAACAGAAAGGTGAAATATAGCTATAGAATGTTAAATACTAAATACTCTAGAAAGCTGTTTATTAATTAATTGTTAAATTGATGTCAAACAATTTTTCTGTTTTTCCCATCTATTTTCAAAGCTCTGACAAGGTATTTATGCCTATGATGGTGCTATTTAAAAATACTCTCCAGTACTTCTTTTATTGTTTTCTCTCTTCTTAAGAGAAACACTGATAAAAATAAAAATATAAACGTTAATCTCCCTACAAATCTTTTTCTTAATACTATGGTAAAGTCAGGTTTTTGGATGCTATTTCTGGAAGAAAAAAAATGGGCCATTGTATGCCTCATTAATAATCTTTTTTTTTTTTTTTTTTTTTTTGAGATAGAGTCTTGCTCTGTCACCCAGGACGGAGTGCCTCAGTTCACTGCAACCTCCATCTCCCAGGTTCAAGTGATTATCCTGCCTCAGCCTCCCAAGTAGCTGGGATTACAGGCTCCCGCCACCATGCCTGGCTAATTTTTGTATTTTTAGTAGAGACAGGGTTTCACCATGCTGGCCAGGCTGGTCCTGAACTTCTGACCTCAAGAGATCCACTTGTCTCAACCTCCTGAAGTGCTGGGATTACACTGCACTTGGCCCCTATGAATAATGTTAACACCTCTTAATTTTCAAGATAGTCTTCTTTCTCTTTTAGAGAAGAGTAAGATGAAGCTAAGCAAATACTCAGTTGTAAAGTTGAGTAAAGAAACACTGTTAACTAATTCACTTTCTGACATGCTCTCTCTCGGGACCTGAAATAATCAGATTAGGACATTCTGTGTGATATCTAAAGTAGTGACACGATAACTACTATCCAAGAAAGCAATTATATCCTAATAGTTAAATATACCTGCTATGACATATTACGGAGCAACAAAACGTAATAGTTACAAAGACTAGACACATGGAAGAAACTTGCATATGCCCACTAACTACAACTAGGAAAAAGTGCATATGCTGGGGCAAAAACCACCCTCGAAATGGTAGCACAGGTTTTATTAGCATGGTGAGATTACAGAATTTTGTCCTTGTTTCTGGTTTCCTAATAGATACATATCTAATTTTCTAATCCATAGTCAATTTTACATAAACATATCCACATAAGAGCTATACAGTAATATCAACCTTCAATCTATTAGTCTTCAACCATGACCACCATCTCTGTTAATCACAACCTAAACTACCAAAAATCTTTGCTGCAAGCCTTAACAGAATAATATTTATGTCTATGGTGGTAATATTGTAAATTACTCTCCTCTACTTTTTTCCTTATACTTTTTCAGCTCCAAAACGGCTTTTCTTACCCTTATCTCCCTTAGTCAAACCTAATTCCTTCTTCTGCCTTCCCTTATTGGCTAATGACACTACCAATTGTCATTCTAAAGTCCTCGATTTTTCTCTCTTCCTTATCCTCAACTTACTTAAAAACTTCCACTGGCTCCCAGATGTCCACAGGAAAATGTCCAAATTCTTCCATGTATTATACAACACATTTCATATACAGTCACTACAAACTTTTGTTTCAACTCAGGCTACCAGTAGAGGAAAACTATTCTATGCTAGAGCCCAGTGGTCCGTTTGCCAAATGGTTAAAATCAGAATCCCCCAGAGAATTCTGCAGATGCCCCATTGGATGAATAAGTTATTGGTAGAATAATACAAAATTCACTTTCAATTCTATATGTTTATTTGTTTTTATGGCTATAAGCTCTAGAAAACCTTGTTCACATAAATAGGTAGACTGAAAGGAAAGCAGTTTTGTTTTAGCCATATGACTTGATCCTTTCAATGCCTTCAGGTTACCTTCACTAAGTGATCTATAAAAAAATTATTTTAATAATCTCTAATAGCTGACAATTATTTGATCGTCCTTCACTTGCGTTAAAAACAAAGAACTAATAATCACCTGACTTGTTCCTTTGTCATTAGAGCCATTAACTTCCAACATGAACAGCAATATTTCAAAATGCCACTCTATCTTGTTCCCAGAGGAGTTTTCACCCCCTCCCTGTTCAAATCCATCCTAGTAAGACTGAGGATGAGTAATAATGTCTTTTATTTATAAAGTACGATTAGAGTCATTATGGAAAGGGAGAGCCAGTCTGTCATCTTAATGCTAGCATATTCTCTGGTAGATCAAGTTTAAGAAAAAATATACATCAAAGTGGAATATGTGGAACTCAATTTCTTTAAAATATAAAACTTGGAAAATTGTTATATCCTGAGGCATATGAACCTCACTCCTGAAAACATTAGTAACACCAAATTTCTTATCTTTATCAAAAAATAACATGTTCTTTAAAAATACTATACTTGTGCAGATTCTATTGTCTCTTCTAAATGCCTTTCCCCCATATCTGCCTGTGAATTGCTACTCATTTCTAAGACTTAATTTCATTATCCTCTTTGTGAAACCTTTCTAAACCCTGCAAGCAATTAACTGAAATCTCTCTGTTTCTGTAGTCCCTACACACAACCCTTTCCCTTACTTCTTCATGCTAACATTTACATCAAACTACAATGATTTGGGGATTTTTCTTTTCTTTTCTTTCTTTCTTTTTTTTTTTTTTTTTGAAACAGGATCTCACTGTTACACAGGCTGAAGTGCAGTGGTACAATGGCTTGACTTCCTGGGCTCAAACAATCCTCCTGCCTTGGTCTCCCAAGTAGCTAGGACGACAGGTATATACCACCACACTCAGGTGATTTTTAAATTTTTTGTAGAGATGGGTCTCAGTACATTGCCCAGGCCAGTCTTAAACTACCGGCCTCAAGTAATGCTCCTGCCTAAGCCTCCCAAGGTGCTGGGATTACAGACATGAGCCCCTGTCCCTTACCTACAAAGATTTGTTTCATATTTGACTCACCGTTTTACTCTGAGGTTCTTGAGGCCAAGGTCAGATGGTATTAATTTTCACATCACAGTGTCTACTCCTGCACCTTAGGACATAGTAGGCAAGCAATAAAAAATGCCAATGTGATATTCATTGAAAGCCTAGGCTGGGCATGGTGGTTCACACCTGTAATCCCAGCAATTTGGGAGGCCGAGGAGGGCAGATCACTTGAGGCCAAGAGTTTGAGACCAGCCTGGCTAACACAGTGAAACCCTGTCTCTACTAAAATTACAAAAAAAAATTACGGGGGCAAGGTGATGCTTGCCTATAGTCCCAGCTACGCGAGAGGCTGAGGTACGAAAATCACTTGAACCTGGAAGGTGGAAGTTGCAGTGAGCCGAGATTGCACCACTGCACTCCAGCCTGGGCGACAGAGACTCTGTCTCAAAAAATAAAGAAAGCCTACATGTATGCCAACCCCATGTACAAAGCCAGATCACCAACAAGCTATATATCTGAGATGTGTAACACTGTTTCCAAGGAAACAGTTTCACAGGTGCGTAATTTTATGCTATCCAGTTTTTATTAGGGGTAGATATAAAAATTCATTTATACTTTGCATAAAATTATTAACAATATTATCCATTATAATTATCATTGTCTCTTCTATAAAGACCTTTATTTATTGGTACTCAGAACTTACTATGGGGAAAGACTAGAAAAACTTTTCTTCTCCATACCAACTAATAATGCTCTATACAAACTAATAATCACTTTCAAGAAAGTGATAAATAGCTCATTATGCTTGTCCCTGTTCTTGCACCAGCCATCAGACAACTTCAGCAGTTTTGTGTCCAATTTCAGCAATTCCTTATGGCTTTGGTTCTCTGCACAATTAACTCTCACATGTCCTCTCTTGCCTATGATTACCCAGGTTTTTCCTCATTTACTTTTACTTTAGTAGTTTTAAAACTATACTCATTTAACTTCCCAAACAGAGGTATTAAAACATCAAATACTTTTATGTCATCATTACCCTTAGCGCCTAATACAGAGCTCTAAACAAAATAAGCACTAATAGATACAAATACGTTTTCATATAGATACCACTTATATAAAATTACCTGGAACAGCAATGCAGCACTTGTCTGTTCCAACAGAAAAAATAAAATAAAATAAAATAAAATAAAATAAAATAAAATAAAATAAAATAATCTAGAAGACATCCAGATAAAGAAGATTCTTGTATTCAAAGCCTCACAATCTGTTTCTTAAAGAAAATACCAACAAATCCTTCTGATCTTTAAACTATTTTCATGTAAAGTAAGTATTTTTCCTGTTAATTTTATAGCATACCTGTGAGGGTTCAGGAGCCATACTCTTCCTTTGTTCTGTTGATTTTTCTATTGCTTCACTAAGAGACTTTGCATATTGTACCATAGCTTTCAACTGGGAATCAGTTAAAACCCATAATAAGTCATCCAATATTAGAACTAACTTTGTTGCTATGACATTGCAGTCCTTTAGCTGTGGGGGAAAAAAAAGTTTTATAAAATTAAGCCAAGATATAAACCTTATAACACACTTGTATTCAAAAATTGTTTTCAAAACCTTTTTGAATAAAATTAAATATGGATTCTTCCTTCATTCAAAAAGTGTTTGCTGGCCAAGCACGGTGGCTCACGCCTGTAATCCCAGCACTTTTTGGAGGCCGAGGCAGGTGGATCACCTGACATCAGGAGGTTGAGACCAGCCTGGCCAACACAGTGGAAACCCCGTCTCTACTAAAACTACAAATATTAGCCAGGTGTGGTGGTGGACACCTGTGTAATCCCAACTACTTGGGAGGAGAAGGCAGGAAAACCGCTTGAACCCAGGAAGCAGAGGTTGCAACAAGTGGAGATAGCACCATTGCACTCCAGCCTAGGCGAGAGAAACTTTGTCTTTAAAAAAAAAAAAGGTATTTACTGAGTTCCTGTAATATGAATGGAGTATCTCCTAGTACTAGAGATGCAGTGGTAACAAAAGACAGACAAATCCTTGTACCTTACAAGTTATATAGCACTTATATAACTTAATTTGGCATTTATAGCTGATAAATCATATAATTATATTAATTCAAAGATTCAATAGAAGAAATGAAATTATAAGACAGCAAATGTTCAACAAATATTTGGCAACTGAGAAATACATTCAATTTACCAAAAACAAAACAAAATAAAATAAAATAAAATAATAAAAAGAAAAAAAGAAAAAAATTTACCAAAAACAAAAATGTTTAGGCCAGGCATGTGGCTCACACCTGTAATCCCAGCACTTGGAAGGTTAAAAGAGAAGGACTGCTTGAAGCCAGGAGTTCATGATCAGCCTAGGCAACATAGTTAGACTCTGCCTCTACAAAAAAATTAAAAATTAGCTAGGCATTGTGGTACATTCCTGTAATCTCAGCTACTTGGGAGGTTAAGGTGAGAGGATCCCTTGAGCCCAGGAATTCGAGGCTGCACTGAGCTAGGATGGTGTCACTGCACTGTAGCCTGGGAAACAGAGCAAGATCCCATCTCCAAAAATAAAAATAAAAATAAGGCAGAGGCAGGAGGATCACATGAATTCAGGAGCTCAAGACCAGTCTGGGTAATATAATGAGACCTCATCTCTGCAAATAACTTAAAAAATTATTCAGGCATGGTGGTGCATGCTTGTAGCCCCAGCTATTTGGGAAGCTGAAGTGGGAGAACCACTTGAGCTGGGGAGGTCAGGGCTTCAGTGAGCCTTGGTCATGCCACTGCAATGAAGCCTGGTCAATATAGTGAGATCTCATTTCAAAAAAAATAAAATAAGATAAAAATAAAAACAACAACAACAAAAAATCCTTTGAAAATCTATTAAACCTAAGACTGAAGAATATTATACTAGTTTTCTACAAATATTATCTAAGTAACTATACCTCCCTTTATTTTACATTATTTTAATATGCCACTGTAGCATGCCAATATTTCACTTAAGAAATTATTTAAAATTTCCTATAGTTAACTAATAGTTAACACACAAATCAAAAAGTCATATCCAAAAGTTAATACATGAATCAATAATGTAATCCTGTTGACTCACCCTTCTTTTAAGTGTGACTCTGATTTTTGATTGGTTGGTTATTAATCGAACAGGAGCACACATAATTTCAAGATGTGAACTTTGGGTAGCATCTGCCTCTATTCTTATCATCTGCCAATTTATTTCTTTAAAAGTCAAAACCTAAGGAGAACACAGAGATTAACTTCACTTAGTCATGCAAAACAGAATGAGAAAAATGTAGATTTTAAAAAACAAAGTGAATGTATCTTCTCAACTAATTTTCACATGACATTCTAGATATATTCACCATGTTTTTATTTTTGTAACTGTATGATTCCATCAAATTCAGTTACACATCTTAATACTCATATTCATCATGTGTAGAGCTGTTAATACTTTTATTCTAAGTAATTCAGTTAATGTAAAGCTCAAATGTATTTAAATCATGTGACCAAGAAACAACAAAATAACGTATTTTAGTTTGAGGGATTTAAACATTCAATTCTGAGTAGCTGAGAAGTTAAAATAGGGCTTTAAATTGAAATATTTATTACAGTAAAAGCATTAAAATGTGCACATTTTGTAACTGAATGATTAAGAGTAATATGGAGAGCTAGGTGCAGTGGTTCAGGCCTGTAATCCCAGCACTATGGGAGGCCAAAGCAAGTGGATAGCTTGAGCCCAGGAGTTTGAGACCCGCCTGGGCAACATGGCAAAACCCTGTCTCTACCAAAAATATGAAAATTAGGCAGGCACAGTGGTGCATGACTTTAGTCCCAGCTACTCAAGAAGCTGAGGTGGGAGGATCACCTGAACCCAGGGAGGTCAAGGCTGCAGTGAGCCGTGATTGTGTCACTGCACTCCAGCATGGACAACAGAGTGAAATCCTGTCTCCCCTGTACCCCGTCCCCAAAAAAGTAATTCAGAGAAAAGCAAAGTTAAAAGGCAAGATTCTGGCAACCATGAGAAGTGATTATTTTAATTATTCTCCTTTACTTGTCACTAAATGAAGCCTTTAAAAAGGAAAGAAAAAATTTTTACCTCTCCTCTCTGTGGATCCTGAATACGAGTAAACCTTAAATCTCCATGTTCCCAGTGTGCATTTACACTATAGATCCGAAGCTGAGAAAGTTCAAATGATGCATTGAAGGCTTTTGCTCCAATTCTGATGACTATAGAATTTACAGAAACAGTAATTCCCTCAACTACTTTTTCAGCAAAGCCATATTCACTGGAAAAACAAAGCAAAATAAAATACATTAAAGACAAAACTAATTTTTATAAGTTCTACTAATATTTGCACATTGCTGGCTGGGCATGGTGGCTCACACCTGTAATCACAGCACTGTGGGAGGCTGAGGCAGGCAGATCACTTGAGGCCAGGAGTAATTTTTTGTAGAGATGGGTCTCAGTACATTGCCCAGGCTGGTCTCAAACTACTGACCTCAAGTAATCCTCCTGCCTAAGCCTCTCAAAGTGCTGGGATTACAGACATGAGCCCCTGTCCCCCACCTGCAAAGATTTGTTTCATATTTGACTCACCATTACACTCTGAGGTCCTTGAGGCCAAGGTCAGATGGTATTCATTTTTATGTCACAGTGTCTACTCCTGCACCTTAGGACATAGTAGACAAGCAATAAAAAATGCCAATGTGATATTCATTGAAAGCCTAGGCTGGGCATGGTGGTTCACACCTGTAATCCCAGCACTTTGGGAGGCCAAGGAGGGCAGATCGCTTGAGGTCAGGAGTTTGAGACCAGCCTGGCTAACACAGCAAAAACTTGTCTCTACCAAAATTACCCAGGCTGGAGTGCAGTGACATGAGCTCAGCTCACTACAGCCTTGACCTCCCAGGTTCAAGCACTCTCCTGCCTCAGCCTCCCAAGTAGGTGAGACTAAAGGTATGTACCGCCCCCAGCTAATTTTTGCATTTTTAGTAGAGATGCGGTTTCACTCTGTTGACCAGGCTGATCTTGAACTCCTGACCTCAGGTGATCCGCCCATCTCGGCCTCCCAAAGTGCTGGGATTAACTGGTGTGGGCCACTGCACCCAGCCCAACTTAACTCTTAAGAGTCATAAAAGATGCACAGAGTCATAAAAGATGCACTGATGCACAGAAAATAATATGCAGAGAAACAGTGGCTATTTGATTTACAGGATGCCTAAATTCTTTTGCTTCCATTTTCTGCTGCTGCTCTGCCATTAATCATCATTATTTAATAATAGTGAGGAATGCAAGATGAATAAAAGAAGTTAAAAGTTAAATCTGCAACTTTGCAATGTATATAACTAAACTGTAAAATGTTTGACGGGAGAGCTGATTAAAATAGAGGTCAGTTGAGGTTAACACATTTTTTTTAATGTCCTGTTACTGTTAATAACAGAGTTGACTATAGAAAAGAACTCCCTTTGGCAGTCATGCCGATTTATGGAAGTAACTTACCTTTGACCTGAAGCAGTTGCAATTGGTGATGGACCATTAGGGCTTCTTGGTTCTTCACAGGTACTCATTTCCATTATTACTTTATCCAATGACTAATAAAAATGTTAAAATATAAACAATTACATATTTTATTTTATGTATATTATTAAAGTATTATTTAAGATTATTTCCTCTCTTTCATTTTTCTTTAGGAGGAAAGTAAACAGTAAGTGAGCAGAGTCATTTTAAGCATCTCTCTACAGGTATACAAAGACAAATGCTAAAAAAGAACACAAAGCACTCAATCAGTTCTCAAGGCATTCATTACCTGGTGGAAAGGCTGTGTATTACAGGTGTATTGGGGGGGTGAAATTAAGATATAGCCATTAACTACTGAAATCATCAGATTTCATGAAAACAGAATCTCTAATCCCAGATGTATTATCCATTGATAAGATTATACATTAATAAATACGATTGAACTTCCCCAAAAAGCTTATCCCAATCGAAGATCTGAGATATGAGACATAAAACTATGGGAAATACGAAATAAGCAGGAAATGTAAAAAAAAAAAAGAAAAAAAAAAACAAATCATAAAAAAGGTTCTTTCTCAGCGTAATACTTTTTTCCTTGAAGAAAGATCGAATGTCCTTAATAGTCATCACTAATACAATTCCAGTCATTCTTCATTCACTATTTCATATATAGCATTTACTATTATCTGAAACTGTCTTGTTTTATTCATATTTTTGATAATTATATTTTTGAAATGAAGGACCAAATGATCAATTTTCTTCAACTTTCCTTAAAAAGCAAAGTATATTAAAGAACATATTTCATAATTTACTAGATCAGTAAAAGGAGAAACAAAGACAATCTGGATCAAATGTTATTGAAAGAATAATCCCATAGTACATCATCAAAGAGTTAAATGATGCAATAAAATACTATACCAATTTAGAAGACAGTATTCTAGGCCTGAAAAACTTTAAAGATGCTCCTATTTTAAGGGTAAAACTTCTCATTTAAAGGGTAAGAAACCTGAGTCCTATCAAAATAAAATGAAAGCTTTTAATGAAATGGTGAAAAATCCAGACTATATTTCCATGAAACAGAAGATTACTATGAACAGAGTAGCTAAATAATGTATATATATATAAATGTTTATTTCTGAAGTGATTTCAGAACTCACCAAACAGATGGGATGTGTTTTCAGTTTTGTCCATGGGATCTACAAATGAAAACATTTTAATTTAAGATGAATCATTAAGAAGAAAGTAATGTAAACAGTAATCAACACAGGTGTTATATTAATATGGTGACAGACACACCAAATTATATAAAATCACTTTTATTAAATTACAAAATAAACTGAGAAACTCACTCACACTTCTGAAATCAGATGTACCCATTTTATATAAGAAATTATTACTAGCTGTATCTTCTTAGTCATCTTTTGAATAGAAATTGTAAGTTCTTTTTTCTTTTTTCTTTTTTTTGAGACAGTCTCCTTCTGTTGTTTCATCACTATACAATTCATTCTTGTAAACAAAAACCACTTGTACCTCTAAAGCCATTGAAATAAAAAAAAATTTTACTAAAAGTGTCAACTCTTTGTAGATACTTAGGTTTACCAAGGATAGAACAAAAATTAAAAGTGACTATCAAAGGATATAGGAACTTTCTCTATAATTGTTTCTTAGGAACCCAAATTTCAGTTCTATGAGACAAATCAGCATGCAATATTTCGATTAAGTAGACGACTCAGAGAAAACCTCATCTTTAAAACCAAGAGGTGACACAAACTGACATGATTAAAGACAAGCAGAGGTTGGCTGGACATGGTGGCTCATGCCTATAATCCCAGCACTGTGGGAGGTAGAGGCAGGCAGATCACCTGGGGTCAGGAGTTCGAGACCAGGCTGACCAACAGGGTGAAACCCAATCTCTACTAAAAATATGAAAATGAGCCAGTTGTGGTGGCATGTGCCTGTAATCCCAGCTACTCCAGAGGCTGGGGCAGGAGAATGGCATGGATCTGGGAGGTAGAGTTTGCAATGAGCTAAGACGGCACCACTGTACTCCAGCCTGGGTGACAGAGCAAGACTCCATCTCAAAAAAAAAAAAAAAGATTAAGTAGAATAATAAGTTATAATAATAGGAATGATACCAATAGTAAACAGAACCCCTTAAAAATCTCAAAATGAAAAAGAAACTAATGAAGAAAAGGGATAAAATTCCAAATTTATTAATTCTCATGTCTTCATTTGAAAGAGTGTTTTACTTATTTTTTAAAAATTTTTTTGAGACAGGGTCTCACTCTGTCACCCAGGCTGCAGTGCAGTGGCACAATCATGACTCACTGCAGCCTCACCCTTCCAGACTCAATTGATCATCCTGATTCAGTTTCCCAAGTAGCTGGGACTATAGAAGCATGCATTACCATGTTGGGCTATTTTTTTTTTTTTTTTTTTTTTTTTTTTTTTTTAGTAGAGACGCAGCCTTACTATGTTACCCAGGCTAGTCTCAAACTCCTGGCCTCAAGCAATCTGCCCACCTCGGCCTTCCAAAGTGCTGGCATTACAAGTGTGAGCTACCACACCCAGCTACCCACTACAAGTTTATATTGTCCCAACTGAAAATAAAACTTATGAAAAAACTATCTTTGAACATGTACCAAATGGATGCAATTATTTTATTAACAAATGAATTAATTTTAAAATATTTATGAAATCACATTTAAACAAAAATTAAGATCTATAAAGTAGTTAATATATGCCTTTAAATAAAAGGCACACACATTTATGCAAAACGTATCTTTCTTTCTAAATTATATTAATAAAAATGTTTTTACAGAATTATCTAAAACTAAGTATTTTAAAAGATAGAGTTGAAATATAGAAATTGTAAACATAAAAAGCCTTCCACAAATATCAAGCCACAGATATCAACGTCTCACCCTAATTGACGCTTTATTACAAAACACTTTGTTGATAGCAAGCCATGTTGGCAAATCCAACATATTCTGGAGCACTTCTTCATCCAACTCCAAATTCTTCAGTTCACCTTCTCCCTTAAGGGTACTTAGATTTATCTTGTCAGGAGATAAATTTTTGGTAAATCTGAAAGAGAATATACATTGACATTTATTTGTGTCAGTTACTGTACTCCAGAGTCATTTTTGCAAATATACAGAGTATAAAAATGTAATAGCTATGGATGCAACCTAATGTCTATCAACAGACAAATGGATAAAGAAAATGTAGTACCTATACACAATGGAGCATTATTCAGCCATAAAAAAGAATGAGATCGTGTCATCTGCAATAACATGGATAGAACTGGAGGACATTACAGTTAAGTGAAACAAACCAGTCAGAGAAAGACAAACTTTACATGCTCTCGGTCATTTGTGGGAGTTAAAAATTAAAACAACTGAACTCATGGAGATCAAGAACAGAAATGATGGTCACTAGAGGCTGGGAAGGGTAGTGGCAGGGAGCAGGGGTGGGAATGGGTAGTGGGTACCAAAATACAATTAGGTAGAATAAATAAGATATTAATATGGTTTGGCTCTATGTCCCCACCCAAATCTCATCTCCAATTGTAATCTCTACATGTCAGGGGAAGAACCTGGTGGGAGGTGATGGGATCATGGGGACAGTTTCTCCCATGCCATTCTCATGATAGTTAGGGAGTGGGTTCTCAAGAGATCTGATGATTTAAAAGCGTTTGGCAGTTTCTCTCTTTCTCTCTCTCTCCTTCTCTCTCTCCCTCCCTCCCTCTAAATTAAACCTTTCTTCATAAATTAGTCAGTCTTACCCAGTCTCAGATATGTCTTCATAACAGTATGAAAACAAACTAATACAGATACAGTATTCAACAGCACAAGGTGACTACAGTCAAGAGTAATTTATTGTACATTTTAAAGTAGTTAAGTGTATAACTGGAAAGTTTGTAACACAAAGAAATGATAAGGTGGCCACGCCTATAATCCCAGCACTTTGGGAGGCCAACAAGGGCGGATCACTTGAGGCCAGGAGTTCAAGACCAACATGGCAAAACTCCGTCTCTACTAAAAATACAAAAAATTGGCTTGGCGTGTTGCACATGCCTGTAGTCCCAGTTACTCGGGAGGTTAAGGTGGGAGGATTGCTTCAGTCCAGGAGGTGGAGGTTGCAGTGAGCTGAGATTGTGCCACTGCACTACAGCCTGGGTGACACAGCAAGACCTTGTCTCAGAAAAAAAGGAAAAAAGAGATTGGAAATAACTAACATAACAGTGAGCATTTTCCAGGGGTGCAATGTGTTCCAAGCTCTTGGCAGACATGCATGACTACTTCATTTAGTTCCCATGATAACCTATTAGGGTCAGTAATAATTTGTGAATGAGTAAACGTAAGGAGAAACTTGAACTTACTTGCCTAATATCACAAAAATGATAATAATAAATTACACATCTACTTTAAAATATGTTCATATACATTGTTTTTTTTTTTTTTTTTTTTTTTTTGATACAGCTCTGTCGCCAGGCACCAGGCTGGACTGCAGTGGCGCAAGCTTGGCTCACTGCAACCTCTGCCTCCCAGGTTCAAGCAATGCTCCTGCCTCAGCTTCCCAAGTAGCTGCCACCACACCCAGCTAATTTTTGTATTTTTTAGTAGAGATGGGGTTTCACCATGTTGGCCAGGATGGTCTCGATCTCTTGACCTTGTGATCCAACCACCTCAGCCTCCCAAAGTGCTTGGATTACAGGCGTTAGCCACCATGCCTGGCCCAATACTTTATCTTTAAAACAACCCTAAAAAACAAAAAAAGAACTAACTACGCCCAACAAAGACTTTTTCAAAAGTGAAATAACTGAAAAAATTACTGGATAACAAGAGTTAGTCTTTTTTTGGAAATTAAATATTAAAGCAACAATATGTACTGGGTTATTTACATGCCCTGCTTGTCAACAAGAGTACCAATCAATAAACTCATGTTTCTCCAATGACTCAAAACCAGAATTTCTTTTTTTTTTTTTTGAGACAGAGTCTCGCTTTGTCGCCAGGCTGGAGTGCAGTGTTGCGATCTCGGCTCACTGCAAACCCACCTCCTGGGTTCAAGTGATTCTCCTGCCTCAGCCTCCAGAGTAGCTAGGACTACAGGCATGCGCCACCACACCCAACTAATTTTTTTATTTTTAGTAGAGATGAAGTCTCACCAAGTTGGACAGGATGGTCTTGATCTCTTGACCTCGTAATCCACCCACCTCGGCCTCCCAAAGAGCTGGGATTACAGGGGTGAGCCGCCAAATTCTGGCCCAAACCAGAATTTCTTGAGCCAGATTCTATTTGGATTCATATCTTCTTACAGGATGTCAACTGAGAAATACAACGTTTATTTAACACATGTATTTGACCAACAATGCTGGGCTGTATTATACTTGCTTCTGATCATGCTTGATTCAATACCATGAAGCTTTCTCATAGGCTGCCATTCCTAACCACAGAAAACAAACAAACAAACAAAAACCCTGCCACTTCCCTGAGGCAGAATATCAGAACCAGAAGGAACATTAAGTATGTATTGAGAATTCATTACTCAGACACATACACTGGCAAGCAGCACACTCAAGGTCCCTGCCCTTGTGGAGTTTTCAGTTTAGTCGGTGAGACAGATCAAATGGCACAACTAAGAGAGAATACAGCAGGAGTTCTAATCCAGAGCATCTCTGAAACAGGGACTTTTGAGCTGGTATCTGAAGGATGAGAAAAAGTTAACTAGGCAAGGAAAAAAGGGAAGGTAGAGAAAAGAAAGTATTCCAAGCAGAGGAATAAAATATATAAAGGTTCTAAGACCGGAGGGAAAATGATATAAAATGGAACTGAAAAAATATAAGAAATACTGTAACCCATAATACTTATAGGGAAGGAAGGAAGGATGGACAACAGCCTAATCTGAGTAACTCAAATGGAACATGTGACTATATGTCCTTAGTCTTGGGCATGAAGGAATATGAGGATGGAGGTGGTTAGTGGAGAAATCAGGCAATATCTTAATTGGGTATGTACAGGAACGTTCATTTCAAGGATACTTACAAGAAAGAAAAAGTAAAAACAATATAAATGTCCCAAGAGGAATAATCCATCTAATTACAATACACTATTCTATTAATACATACATATCAAGTAATATATGTTGCCAATCATATAAAGAAATGCTTATATTATAATGTCTGATGAAAATTCAAGACACAAAATTATGTGCTATAATTTCAAGTATGTAAAAAATGCATTACAAAATCCTGTGACTACTTATGGCTGGTGGAATTTTAGATTTTTTCATTTTTGTTTTTGAGATAAAGTCTTGCTCTGTTGTCCAGGGTGGAGTGCAGTGGTATGATCATGGCTCACTGCAGCCTCGACCTCCTGGACTCAGGTGATACTCCCACCTCAGCTTTTTAAGTAACTGGGACCACGGGCGTGTACCATCATGACCAGCTAATTTGTTTATTAAATTATTTGAGACAGGGTCTTACCCTATTGCCCAGACTAGAATGCAGTGGTTTGATCTCGGTTCACTGCAACCTCCATTTCCCAAAAAGCTAAGACCACAGGCACATGCCACCATGCCCAGTTAGTTATTTTTTAAAGACAGGGACTCACTATGTTGCCCAGGCTGATATCGAACCCCTGGGCTCAAGTGATCCTCCTGCGTCACCTCCCAAAGTGGTGGGATTACAGGTGTGAACCACCACAGCCAGCCTAGATTTACTTCTTATTTACACTTTTCTGTATAAGTATTCTATAAGAAGCATACATCACTTTTATAAAGACAAAAGTTCAAGAGAAACACAAAAAGACTGGCCTGGCAAGAGCAAAAGTGAAAAATGAGGAGGATTAAAATACATGTAATTTAGCCAGGAGCAGTGGCTCATGCCCATAATACCAGCAGTTTGAGAGGCCAAGGCGGGAGGATCACTTGAGCCTAAGAGTTTGAGACCAGCCTGGGCTGGTCTATATATTAGTGAATTACCATATTAGTGAGACCCTGTGCCTACAAAAAATTTACAAAAGAATTAGCCAAGCATGGTGGAACACTCCTGCAGTCCCAGTTACTCAGGGGACTGAGCTGGGAGGATCCCTTGAGCCAGGGAGGTCAAGGCTGCAATGATCCATAGTTGTGCCACTGCACCCCAGCCTGGGCAACAGAGCCTTTGTCTCAAAGGCTAAACAAAAAACAAAAATAATAGCTAACAACAGCAATACAACTTCCAAGCAAATGAAAAGAATGGACTTGAGTTAGACTGTACATTTTACAATCAATACACCATTCTCATTCTTGGAGTCTAAATTACGTACACTGTACTAAGCAAACATTAAAGGGCAAAACAAAAAAAGGTCCACATAATCAAAGATTTATAATTTGGTTATGGGAACAGAGCATAAATGCACAGACAATCAAGAACCTCAGCTTGCTAGGCACTGGAGCTCATTCCTGTAACCCCAGCACTTTGGGAGGCTGAGGCAAGTGGATTGCTTGAGCCCAAGAATTCAAGACCAGCCTGCCTAACATGACAAAACACCATCTGTATGAAAAATACAAAAATTAGTCAGGCATGGTGGCATGCACCTTTAGTCCTAGCTATCCAGGAGTCTAAGGTGGGAGGATCACCTGAGCCCAGGAGGTCAAGGCTGCAGTGAACTGTGATACTGCCACTGCACTCCAGCCTGGATGACAGAGTAAGACCCTGTCACACACACACAAAGAATCTCATCTCAACAAGAGGTAAAATACTACCTACTGCTTACTATTTAACTCATAGCTCAGATTCCTCATCTGTAACATGAAGATAATAATAGTACCTGCCTCGCAGAGTTGTTTTAAGGATTAACTGAGTTAGAACATGTAAAATGCTAGTTATGATCTCCAATATGAGAAATAACTCAGCAAGTGCTAGCTATTATTAAGACTAAGATACAGGCCAGGCAGGGTGGCTCAGGCCTCTAATTCCAGCACTCTAGGAGGCTAAGGTGGGAAGATAACTTGAGGCCAAGAATTTGACACTACTCTGGGCAACATAGTGACAACCTGTCTCAGAAAAAAAAATTCCCATTATACAGTATTTCATGGTATAACATGAAAAACTAGATGTTACAGGGAATTTAACAATGAACGTTAAATTGTTTAATTAATAAACTTTAAAAGTAGGCACTCTTAAACTACAGGTAATAGATGGGCTTCAAGGAGTCCACAATATTTTATCAGACTTTCAAAGGGGGTTTTTGGACACAGAATAGGCTAAGAACCACTGCCTTAAGAAAAATGATGAATTTCAGCCACCCAGAAAATAAGTATTTTCAACACTGTAATTCAATATTGTTATAATTCAATTATTTAGCTTGTTATTAATAAATACCTCTTGGAGTGGCTACCCAGTTAACAGTGATTCATTCTTCTCTGAGAAAAGATATATACACAGGGGAAAGATGCACATCTAAGATTTTTTTTAACATACTTCCTTGGTTATAGTGACTGATCTAGAGGTTGACATGGCATCTAGGTTAGTCAATCATATATTTTCCTCCAGAAATTTGAAAGAAATACACTACTTAACGATCAAACTTATAAATTAATAATAGAGAGTGACTGAGAAACACATAGCCACAACATTTTAGAACAGAAAGGTACTGAAAAGATTATTCTCCATCATTTTCCATTCTCCTCAACTAGGCCCAACTCAAATCCTTAAAATGAACCAGTAATTGAAATCGCTAGCTAGTATCTCAAGACTGTGTTCCTACAAGGATGAAATTCTCATTATCATATGAAGAGTTTTTATAAGAACCAGTATCTTTACGCAAGCAAATTAATTTAACAGCTTCTGTTTGATTTTATTTAAAACAATACTTTCAGATGAGAAAATACCTTAAAACCACATTTTAAAGTCATACAAGAGAAGATGTTTTCAGAAAGACTTTCCGAAATCTGACAGACTGCCAAGTACTTTGGCTAGGATCACTAAGTTATTATCTGTAACTAATTAAATCCTTTCACATCCCACAGACCTCATCATGCAACCATAAAGATCCTTTCAATCAAAACTAAGAAACAGATCAAGCTTTTCTACACAAACTCCCTATTTCCTCATTTTCTTCTTCAATCAGCTACACTCCTGTCACTCCAGGTGTACCTCTTTTAATACAACAATTCATTATCTGAGGTACTTCATTATCTGCAGGCTCACAAATGTTAATTAGTTTAGGGATTTTCAAATTTTTTGACATAACCTAAGGCAAGAAATATACTTTACATAGCAATTTAGTGAGTACACAAACAAAAAAACCCAAAATTTCATGAAGCAATATTTTAATAGTCTAATATGTTCTATTTTATTCTTTTAAAATAGTGATCAGCCCAGTGTGGTGGCTCACGCCTGTAATCCCAGCAATTTGGGAGGCTGAGGTGGGTGGATCACCTGAGGTCAAGAGTTCAAGACCGGCCTGTCCAACACGCTGAAACTGTCTCTACTAAAAACAGCAAAAATCAGCCAGGTGTGGCCGGCACTGTGGCTCATGCCCGTAATGTCAGCACTTTGGGAGGCTGAGGCGGGCGGATCACAAGGTCAGGAGACTGAGACCATCCTGGCCAACATGGTGAAACGCTGTCTCTACTAAAATACAAAAAATAGCTGGGCATGGCAGCACACGACTGTAGTCACAGCTACGTGGAAGGCTGAGGCACAGTAATCACTTGAACCCAGGAGGTGGAGGTTGCAGTGAGCGGAGATCGGGCCATTGCACTTCATCCTGGTGACAGAGCAAAACTCTGTCTCAGGAAAAAAAAAAATATTAGCCAGGTACAGTGGTGGGTGCCTGTAATCCCAGCTACTCGGGAGGCTGAGGCAGGACAATCACTTGAGTCCAGGAAATTATCTTCTGTTCCTATTTTGCACTCCAGCCTGGGTGGCAGGGTAAGATAACGTTTCCAAAAAAAAAAGAAATTTTTAGGGACAAATTTGTCAAAAGGTGTGTAAGACCTAGAAACTGAAAACCACAAAATGCTGTTGCAAGAAATTGAAGATCTAAATAAATGAAGAAATAAAACATATTCATGGATTAAACTCAATATTGTTAAGATGTCATCAATTCTCTAAAAAAGACATAGATTCAAGGCAATCCTAAGCAAAACCCAAGCAGATTTTTTTAAGAGAATGACATACATACCGATTCTAAAATTTTTATGAAAATGCAGAAGACCTAGAATATCCAGAATAACTCTGAAAAAGATGAACAAAGTTGGAAACATTATACTGCCAATTTCAAGACTTATCTAAAAGCTACAGTAATTAAGACAGTCTGATAATGGTGGGTGTAAATAAATAATAAATAAGACAAAATACAGAGTTCAGAAATAGAGCCAAATTTATGGTTAGCTAATTTCTAACAAAGGTACAAAAACAAGTCAATGAAAATAATTTTTTTTTTTTTTTTTTGAGACGGAGTCTCGCTCTGTCACCCATGCTGGAGTGCAGTGGCAAGATCTCGGCTCACTGCAACCTCTGCCTCCCAGGTTCAAGTGATTCTCCTGCCTCAGGATCCCAAGCAGCTGGGACTACAGGCACATGCCACCATGCCAGGCTAATTTTTTTTTTTTTTGGTATTTTTAATAGAGATGGGGTTTCACTGTGTTAGCCAGGATGGTCTTTATCTCCTGACCTCATGATCTACCTGCCTCGGCCTCCAAAAGTGCTGGGATTACAGGTGTGAGCCTGGCCTGGCCAGGTATTTCGGCCTGGCCGAAAATAATATTTTTAATAAATGGTACCAGAACAATGTCATAGCCACATGCGGGGGGCGGGGGGGAGGGTGTGTGACAAAAAAAACCTTGACCTTTACACCTCGCCCCATAAAAAAATTAACTCTAAATGATCACAGACCTAAATCTAAGAACTAAGACTATAAAACTTATTAAGAAAATATAGAAGAAAATCTTGGTGTCCCTGAGCTTGGCAGCTTTATTTAATGCAACAAAAAAAATGCACAAATCATAAGAGAAAAACAAAATAAATTAGTCCATCATAATTAAAACCTCCGCCCTTCAAAAGACGTTGTAACTACAGGGCAAATCATAGACTGAAAGAAAACATTTCCAAAGCATATATTTGAAAAAAAGACTTGTAACTACAGTATTTTTTTTTTAATTCTTACAATTGGAAAATAGGTAAAAGATTTAAAGGGATCCTGGAACCAAAGAAGACACAGATGGCAGATAGGCACTTGAAAAGATGCCCAACATTAATTATTAGAAAACTGCAAATTAAAAACCACAGTAAGATATCCCTACTTATCCACTAAAATAGCTAAATTAAAAAGGCTAACTATACTGAGTATTGGTGAAGATACAGAGCAACTGGAACTCTACTATACTTATTTGTGAGAAAGTAAAATGAACAAGTTGAAACCACTCTGGAAAGCTGTTTGGAATTTTTTTTTAAACTGATACATGTACCTTGCATATACCCAACCATTCTACTACTAAGAATTTATCTAAAGGAATTAAAAGCTTATCTCCTTCATATGAAAGTATAGCACATACAATTATGTAAGAAAGAGAGAGAGAAAAGCCTATGTCCTTGTGAAGATTTATATACGAATGTTTATAATAGCTTTATTTCTTTTTTTTTTTTTTTTTTTTTTTTGA
>PVKV010016074.1:0-51960 GCA_004027835.1 Alouatta palliata | reverse complement strand
GCCTGTAATCCCAGCACTTTGGGAGGCCGAGGCGGGTGGATCACGAGGTCAAGAGATCGAGACCATCCTGGTCAACATGGTGAAACCCCGTTTCTACTAAAAATACAAAAATTAGCTGGGCATGGTGGCACGTGCCTGTAGTCCCAGCTACTCGGGAGGCTGAGGCAGGAGAATTGCTGGAACCCAGGAGGCGGAGGTTGCAGTGAGCCGAGATCGCGCCATTGCACTCCAGCCTGGGTAACAAGAGCGAAACTCCGTCTCAAAAAAAAAAAAAAAAAAAAAAAAGTTCAGTAGAGGACAGTCTTTTCAGAAATTGTGCTGGAGCAATTGGATATCCATAGGTAAAAGAAAAAAAAAAACTCGCAAAAAAATATCCATCTAAACCTTACATAGAAACTAGCCTAAAATGGTCAAAGATTTAAATGTCAAATGTAAAGCTCTAAAATTTAGGTAAGAAAACACAAAAATCTTGGGGACCTAGGGCTTGAAATGTTTCCAAATATGACAGCAAAAATACACTCCTTGCAAGAAAAAAAAATGAATCAGACTTCATTGAAATTAAAAACTTTTGCTGTTTTCAAAGACCCTGTTAAGAGGATGAGAAGACAGCTGAGACTGGGAGGAAATACTTGTAAACTACATATTCTGACAAATGACTAGCATTTAGAATATGTGAAGAGCTCTCTAAATTCAACAGTTACAAAAAAAGTCCCATTAGAAAATAGGTAAAAGACATGAAGAGATATTTTGCTGAGGAGGCTATATGAATGGCAAGCACATGAAAAGATGACCAACATCACTAAGCCATTAAGGAAATGAAACATAATCCCACCACTCAGCACTTTGGGAGGCTGAGGGGGAGCAAATCGCTGGCATCTAGGAGTTTGAGCCCAGCCTTAGCAACATGGTGAAACCCCATCTCTACAAAATTTACAAAAATTACCCAGGCATGGTGGTGTGTGCCTGGGTTCCTAGCTACTTGGAAGGCTGAGCTGGGAGAATCACTTGCGGAAGTTACAGTGAGTTATGATCACTGCCACTACACTCCAGTCTGGATGACAAAGTGAGATCCTGTCTTAAAAAAAAAAAAGAGGGCTGAATGAGGTGGCTCACGCCTGTAATCCCAGCACTTTGGGAGGCTGAGGTGGGGGAATCACCTGAGGTCAGGAGTTCAAGACCAACCTGACCAACCCCGTCTCTACTAAAAATACAAAATTAGCTGGGTGTGGTGGCACATGCCTGTAATCCCAGCTACTCGGGAGGCTGAGGCAAGACAATCCCTTGAACCCAGGAGGCAGAGGTTGCGGTGGGCTGAGATTGTGTCATTGTACTTCAGCCTGGGCAACAAGAGCAAAACTCCATCTCAAAAAAAAAAAAAAAATCACAATAAAATATCACTATATATTAGAATATCTAAAATAAGAAGCAGTGACAATGCCAAACGCTGGTGAGGATGCAGAGAAATGGAATCATTCATACCTTGCTGGTGGGAATGTAAAATGGTACAGCCACTCTGAAAAAATGTGGCAATTTATTTAAAATCTGACATACACTAATATAACCTCGCAATTGCACTCTTGGGCATTTATTCTAGAGAAACAAAAATGTGTCCATGTAAAAAAACCTGTACAGGATTATTTGTAACAATTTTATTCATCATCGCCAAAAACTAGAAACAAGCAAAAAGTCCTATGGCTGAAGAATGGTTAAACAAACTGGTGGATCAATACTACAGAATAGTACTTAGGAATAAACAAGAAGGATGTACATAATAATTTGGATGGATTTCAAGGGCATTACTATGTTTTTTTCCTTTTTTTTTTTTTTTTTTTTAAGAGAAGGGGTCGCCGGGCGTGGTGGCTCACGCCTGTAATCCTAGCACTTTGGGAAGCCGAGGTGGGCGGATCACCTGAGGTCAGGAATTCAAGACCAGCCTGGCCAACACGGTGAAACCCTGTCTCTAAAAAAAATAAAACAAAATAAAAAGAGATGGGGTCTCACTCTGTCATCCAGGCTGGAGCGAGCACAGTGGCATGATCATAGCCCAATGAAGCCTCGAACTCCTGGGCTCAAGTGATCCTCCCACATCAGGCTTTAGAGTAGCTGGGCCTGCCACATGCCTGGCTAATTTTTTTCTTTTTTTGAGACAGAGTCCTGCTCTGTTGCCAGGCTACAGTGCAGTGGCGTCATCTTGGCTTACTGCAACCTCCACCTCCCAGGTTCAAGCGATTCTCCTGCCTCAGCCTTCTGAGTAGCTGGGACTGCAGGGGTGTGCCACCACGTCCAGCTAATTTTTATATTTTTAGTAGAGACGGGGTTCCACCATGTTGGCCAGGATGGTCTTGATCTCTTGACCTCGTGATCCATCTGCCTCGGCATCCCAAAGTGCTGGGATTACAGGCATAAGCCACCACTCCCGGCCGTGCCTGGCTAATTTTTAAATTATTTTATGTAGCTGGGCACGGTGGCTCACGCCTGTAATCCCAGCACTAAAACTAAACGTTCACAGTGTAAGGCTAACTAACAAAATGAACATAAATAGAAGTAAATTCCAAAGTAGTGGGGATGGGGATGAAATTTTTAAAGCTCCATTAAAAAAAAAAAAGATGAAAAAGGAGAAATAAAGCATATAAAACATAGGAGACATTTCATACTATGATACATACAAATCCAGAAATAACAGTAATTTCCACTGTGATGGACTAAATTTGTCAGTAAATGACAGAAGTTAGGCTGAACAAAAGAATGATACAAAGCTACACACACCCATACACACACACACAGACACATTTTGGTTTTTGAGACAGGGTCTTGCTCTGTTACCCAGCCTGGAGTGTAGTGATGTGATCACAGCTCACTGCAGCCTTGAACTGGGCCGAAGCCATCCTCCCACCTCAGCCTCCCAAGTGCTGAGATTACAGGTGTGAGCCACTACACCTGGCCAAAAGCTGTATTTTCATTACAAGCAATATCAAACACATGAGGGCACAGAAAGTTGAAAAGGGATGGGAAATTATAACAAGCAAATACTACCCAAAGTAAGCTGGCTTAGCTATATTTTTATGAGGTAAAACAGACTTTAAGGCAACAAACACATGTCCACACAAAAACTTGTATATGAATGTTCATTGAACCTTATTCGTAGGAGCCACAATGCAGAAATCAGCCAGATATCCATAACCAACAATTAGATAAATAAGACGTGGCATAGCCATAAAATAATATTCAGTAATAAAAAAAGAATGCTGTCCAGGTACAGTGGCTCACACCTGAAATCCCAGCACTTTGGGAGGCTGAGGCAGCTGGATCACCTGAGGTCAGGAGTTCGAGACCAGCCTGGCCAACATGGGGAAACCCTGTCTGCACTAATAATACAAAAATTAGCCAGGCATGGTGGTGCACACATGCCTGTAATCCCAGCTATTTGGGAAGCTGAGGCAGGAGAATCACTTCAACCCGGGAGGTGGAGGTTGCAGTGAGCTGAGATTGCACCATTGCACCCCAGCCTGGGTGACAAGAGTGAAACGGACTTCAAAACAAAATAAAATAAAAAAGCTACCAGATGGATGAATGATAAACCTAATTTTATCTAAATAAAGCTGTTAAAAAAAAAAACACTTTAATGCCTGGTAGGAAGGCTTTGTGTCATTTTTACTTATGCTTAATTATCCCTCCCAGTCACAGTGATGCTCTTGAAGATAACAGTTCAGATTCCTGTGGGTTCCAGATATTGGAGGAACCAAAGTCAATCTTGTTTTCAAATTGTGGTTGTCTCTCAGGTGGCTTCTTGAAGGATTAATACAAAGATTGCCTTTATTTTCTCTAACTCAGAACTCTCCCAGGGTGAAGAAATAGCTCACAACTCTCTGAGGGTGGAGAAATGACCGGCACAGAGGGTGTTGGTCAAAAATATTTAAAGGCAAATGAACCAGTCACTACCACTTAGGGCAAATGATATATAAGTTGGAGCAAACAACAGACACACCAAAAAGCCTGGGAGGAAAGGCTCAAGAGGGAGATGCTTTGGGGATATAAAGGTTTTCAAATGCTTTCACATATTTTTGGAAATCCAGACCACGTGCATTAACAGTTCAGAATGCAGGTTCAGAAAAGCGGCTAAATGGCTGGTCATGGTGGCTCACATCTGTAATCCCAGTATTTTGGGAGGCTGAGGTCGGTGGACCACTTGAGGTCAGGAGTTTAAGACCAGCTTGACCAATGTGGTGAAAACCTGTCTCTACTAAAAATACAAAAATTAGCCAAGCATGGTGGTGGGTGCCTGTAATCCCAACTACTTGGGAGACTGAGGCAGGAGAACTGCTTGAACCCGGGAAGTGGAGTTTGCAGTGAGCTGAGATTGCACCAATGTACTCCAGCCTGGGAGACAAGAGGGAAACTTTGTCTCAAAGGAAAAAAAAAGGGCTGGGCGTGGTGGCTGATGCCTGTAATCCCAGCACTTTAGGAGGGCAAGGCAGGTGGATCACCTGAGGTTGGGAATTTGGGAGTTCGAGACCAGCCTGATCAACATGGAGAAACCCTGTCTTTACTAAAAATACAAAATTAGCCAGACATGGTGGCGCATGCCTGTAATCCCAGCTACTCAGGAGACTGAGGCAAGAGAATTGAGAATCACTAGAAACCAGGAGGTGGAGGTTGCGGAGAGTCCAGATAGTGCCACTGCACTCCAGCCTGGGCAACAAGAACGAAACTCCCATCTCAAAAAAAAAAAAAACTGGGAGGTTAAGGTAGGTGGATCACAAGGTCAGGAGACTGATACCAACCTGGCCAACATAGTAAAACCCATTTCTACTAAAAATACAAAAATTAGCTTGGTGTGGTGGCACATGCCTATAATCCCAGCTACTCAGAAGGCTGAGGCACAGAATCACTTGAACCCAAGAGGCAGAGGCTGCAGTGAGCTGAGATTGTGCCACTGCACTCCAGCCTGCCGACAGAGCAAGGCTCCGTCTCAAAAAAAGAAAAAGAAAAAGAAAAAAAAATCTGAGAAATTCCTAAGCTCTCATCTCTGGCTGAGCTTGAAGTCCTGAGCCAGCGGAACAGGAAGGTGAAGGAAGAGTTGGAAACTGACCAGTTGAATATTACAGGTGTGCCCAACACAGAGAGTCCAACTGCAAAGACTAGGAGATTTTTTTTTCTTGCTCCAGGTGTTTAAGAAAATGAAATATCTGTCAAAACATTAGGTGGACACTAAGCTAACAATAGAGATACTTTAGTGACTGCACATGACAGAGTTTAGAAATGTCATTAAACATACAAACTAAAAAATTCACACAACTGTAACAAAAGAAGCAACAATTCTGCTTTTCAGAGTTACAATATAATCTTCAAAATGTCCATTTCTCACCAAAATTATGAGACATAGAAAGAAACAAAGCCTGGCCTGTTCCGGCGGGGAAGAAAGAAATGAACAGAAACACTGTCCTTGAGGAAGTTCAGATACTGGACTTACTATTCAGCTGTCTTAAATATACCTCAAAAAGCTAAAGGAAATCATGGAGAAAAAAAGTTAAAGCAGGAGGACAATATCTCAATAATCAGAGAACATCAATCAATCAATAAAAATTATAAAAAGGAACCACATAGATATCTAGAACTGAAGATAACAATAATTAGAATTAAAAATTCACTAGAGTTCAACAGCAGGTTTGATGAGGCAGAAGAATCAGCAGACTTAAAGATAGCACAATTGATATTATCCAGTCTGAGGAACAGAAAAAAAAAAGAAAATAAAAATGAACATAGCTTAAGAAACTTGTAGGTTTCTTAGCGTAGCAACATACACGTAATGGAATTCCTAGAAGAGAAAAAAGAGGAGCAAAAAGAGCATTTGAAGAAAGAATGGCCATACCCCAAATTTAGCTGGGTGCAGTGGCTCATGCCTGTAATGCTAGCAATGAAAGGCTGAGGCAGGAGGATCACTTGAGGCCAGGAGTTTGAGACCAGCCTGGGCAGTATATTGAGACCTCATATAATACAGTTGGGATGTTTTCCTCTCCAAATCTCATGTTGAAATGTGATTCCCAATGTTGCTTGTAGGGTCTTATGGGAGGTGTTCGAGTCATGAACAATGGCTTCCTTCCCTCCTCACAGTAATGAGTGAATTCTGGCTCTATTAGTTCATGCAAGAGCTAGTTGTTTAGAGTCTGGCCCTTCCTGCCCTACTTGTTCCCTCCCTCACCATGTAACATGTCAACTCTCCTCCCTTCTGCCATGGATAAAAGCTTCCTAAGGCCCTCATGATGCTGGCACCATGTTTTTGTTTGTTTGTTTGTTTTTTTGAGACAGGGTTTTGCTGTCATCCAAGCTGGAACACGGGTGCTCGACACAATGCCTAATTTTTGCGTTTTCTGTAGAGATGGGGTTTCCCCGTGTTGTCCAGGCTGGTCTTGAACTCCTGAGCTCAAGCTATCTGCCTGCCTCAGCCTCCCAAAGTGCTGGGATTACAGATGCGAGCCATGCCTACTCACCATGTTGCATGTATAGTCTGCAGAACCGTGAGCCAAATAAGTTTTTTTTCTTCTTTCTTTTTTTTTTTTTTTTGAAATGGAGTCTTGCTGTACCACCAGGCTGGAGTCCAGTGGTGCGATCTTGGCTCACTGCAACCTTTGCCTCCCAGGTTCAAGGGATTCTTCTGTCTCAGCCTCCAGAGTAGCTGGAACTACAGACGTGTGCCACTATGCCCGGCTAATTTTTTTTTTTGTATTTTTAGTAGAAACGGGATTTCACCATCTTAGCCATGCTGGTCTTGAACTCTGTACCTCAGATGATCTGTCCGCCTCAGCCTCCCAAAGCTTTGGGATTACAGGCGTGCGCTACGGTGCCCGGCCATGACCAGCTAATTGTTGTATTTTCAGTTGAGGCAGGGTTTCACCATGTTGGCCAGGATGGTCTAGATCTCCTGACCTCGTGATCCGCCTGCCTCGGCCTCCCAAAGCGATGGGATTACAGGCATGAGCCACGGCGCCTGGCCTTTTTCTTTATAAATAATTACCCACCCTCAGTCTGGTGCAGTGGCTTACACCTGTAATCCCAGCACTTTGGGAGCCCGAGGTGAGCAGATCACTTGAGGTCAGGAGTTGGAGACTAGCCTGGCCAACGAGATGAAACCCTGTCTCTCCTAAAAATACAAAAATTAAGGCCGCGCCAAGTGGCTCTCGCCTGTAATCCCAGCACTTTGGGAGGCCGAGATGGGCGGATCATGAGCTCGAGATCGAGACCATCCTGGTCAACATGGTGAAACCCCGTCTCTACTAAAAAAACAAAAATTGCCCGGTTGTCGTGGCGCCCGCCTGTAGTCCCAGCTACTCGGGAGGCTGAGGCAGGAGAATAGCTTGAACCCGGGAGGCGGAGGCTGCAGTGAGCTGAGATCGCGTCATTGCACTCCAGCTTGGCGGCAGAGCGAGACTCCGTCTCAAAACAAAAACAAAAACAAAACAAAAAAAAGGAACTTAATAAAACGACTAACTCCGTAACTGAATTTAGGGGACGCGGGTTCCGTTTTTCACCGTAGCCGTCCCCTGTGGAAATTGCTTGGCTTCCCACAGAGTTTAACACCTGCCAAAGTTCCATGCTCGGAATCCGCCTCCGTTCCAACTACTTGAGCCTCCGCGGTTTCTAAAACTCCCGGCTGTCCGGAGCCAACAGGGGGACGAAACCCCGCCCTGTGTGGAGGCGGGGCCGGAGGTTAACGCGCTGCAAAACCGGGCGCCTTCCACGACCCTCCAGCCGGAAGCGGCGCCGGCCCCGACGCCCGCCTGGCGGGAACCTGGGCTCGCCCCTTCCCGGCGATCCGCAGTCAATTGGTAGCGCCTGCACGTCGCGCGCGGAGTTCGATTGGCGTTGCCTGGGGAGGAGGAACCGCCGCCGCCGCCGCCGCCGCGGGCTTGGTTTGTGAGGAAGGGCCTAGGCCCGAGCTTGCCGTGGTGGGGCTTGCCGCGCGCCGGGGCTCGCTTCCTGCGGTGTCCTGCGCTCCAGCTTCGCCCAGTTCCCCTTGCCAGCGGGCTGGGCGCGGAGAAGACCTGCCGGAGCCATGGAGGACGAGGTGGTCCGCTTTGCCAAGAAGATGGACAAGATGGTGCAGAAGAAGAACGCGGTGAGCGCGGCGGTCAGCGCGGGCCGGGAGGGAGGCCGGGCCGAGTTCGGGTCCCGAGGGGGATCCCCTCTCCCTCCCCTCCCCCTGCAGCCTCCCTTCGGGGAGCCGTGCCCGGCGCCCCTGCGTCCCCAGGAGGGAGTCCGGGCCGGGGGCGTCGGGTCCCGCGGCCACCGGCGTTAGGACGCGATCGCTCTTGTATTTCCAGTCCCTCCTCTCTCGTGCCGCGTAGTAAACCTGATCGATTTAGGGATCAGGGCACATTCTCCGTTGATTTTAAACTTTCGTAGTAGTAAAACCTCGGCAATTTAGCTTAAGAATTGAAGCGTAGAAAGTCCTCAGAATTTGAAAGCCTGCACTGTTCCGCGATCCGAGGCCAACATCTAGAATGAGCATCAAATAGAGGCTTGTGATCAGTTTTAGACATCAGGCTGGTGCAGTGTAAAACTCCTGGATCTCATTTTTGAAGAGGGCTAAACATCCGCCTGCTTATCTCAACTACGCTACATGTTTGCTGAGCGATTGAAAAGGTAAAATGTGCCAGTCTCTTGGCAAGTTGCTAAACGTTTTATGAAAAGTGGGTCTTGTCCTGTCGTAATGTGCAGAAGTTATAACTAAAGCACGCACACTCACGAGAGTGCTGGTAGAGGGATTTGCACGGATTATATTGTAGGGTGCTTTCTAAGGGGTTTACAGTTAATGTTGGGGACATTTTCTTGTTATTGATGCGTATTTATGTGAGCATGTCCTTTTGTGGTTTGTAAGAAGTCATACGACCGGTTTCTACAGTTTGTCCATTTGTGTGGCACTTTTCAGTCCCTTGCTTCAGACTCATCTGTTCTCAGCTAAACTTCTAAGACCGTCTTCACCTAAATTTGTCCCACCACGCTCGGCACATTTTCACCATCAGTATACCTGAAATAATTTTCTTCCATCTATGAAATAAATTCCATGTCAAACTAATGTGAAGAGAAAAGGGATGCCCTCATTTGTACGGCACTTTGGAGTTAAATAGCATCCGTGTAAAATTCTTGCGTGACTCACACAGAGCTGTGAGTACATAAAGGGTATCCATTTTACAGGTTAAGACACAGGGAGATTAAATACTGCTACTCAAATTAAGTACTGTTTATTTGGAATAAGCCAGGACCCAGGTTGTCTTCTGGACAGCATGGTTTCCACATGACAGCTAGATCAGGAATTAGTGTTAACAGTAAGTACGTAAGACTTCAAGCAACCTCTGTTCCCTTTTTTCCTTTAACAGGAAATACTGGGCATTCTCCGGTATTTCATTTCATACCCTGTTACTCTCTATTTGAAATTTTGGTCTTTTAAAGTATGTCCGGCTCGGCGCGGTGGCTACCTGGCATCCCAACACTTTGGGAGACCGAGATGAGTGGATCACGAGGTCTGGAGTTCGAGACCAGCGTGACTAACATGGCGAAAGTCTGTCTCTACTAGAAAAAAAAAAAAGCCTTAGCCGGGTGTGATGGCGGGTGCCTGTAGTCCCAGCTACTCAGGAGGCTGACGCAGGAGAATCCTAGAACCCAGGAGGCGGAGGTTGCAGTGAGTGGAGATCACACCACTGCACTCCAGTCTGGGTGACAGAGCGAGACTCCGTCCTCCCCCCCCACCCCCCTGCCAAAAAAATAAAATTTCCTGTTCGTTTTCTGTTCTAGATATTACCAGTGCCACCCCTCCCATTGATATGCCCCTTCATTCCCCACTGCAAACTCTTATTTGATAAGTTATGTGGTTATTGGAACATTTCTGTTATTTTGTTTAAACTGGAAAATTTTTCTGTGTGCCTGGAGATCCCCAAACTTGCACAGCGGAAGCTTCCAGGGAAAAAAGCCATTTGTTGGGTAATTTTCTCTCCAACTTAGGCTGTAATATGTATCCTTTAATCATCTAATGCGTTAGATGTTTGCTTGATTTTCTTTCTTTCCTTCTTTCCTTTTAATAGGTGTTTCTTAAAACACCTTAGTGGACAAGTGTGGAGAAGATAAGTTCATATTTATCTGCAGTTCTCAAATTGTCAACAGATGTTCAGATCTTTTGTAATAAGCCTGCAAGAAAATGAGAATAAACTCCACAGATAATCCTCAAATCTAAATTTTCTTCTCAAATCTGAGTTTTCAGATAATTCAAAACTTTACCAATATGAAAACTTGCCTCCCACAAAGAGAAGTAAAACTGACTGGCTTTTACTTCTCCCCCCCACCCCCATCATTTTCCCTGCCTGTCCTCTGGAAATTCAAACAGGCTGATGAAATACAGAGAAAGAGAAATGGTCAGAATGACACTCCTCTTTCCCTCAAGTACAACCACAGATGGTTTTTTAAGTGTTCAGTAATTCAACAGAAAGTGTTTTAGGGGTTGTAGAATTCTGGTATATTTGCTTCTCTTTTTTTCTGTGGTTTTCAGGTTTCTCTCTCAACTTTTTGTTGTATTTTATATTATGAAAAAGTTAACTTTTTTTCTTTCTGGAGACAAAGTCTCGCTCTGTTACCCAGGCTGGAGTGCAGTGGCACAGTTTCAGTTCAATGCAACCTCCACCTCCCCGGTTCAAGCGATTCTGTTGCTTCAGCCTTCCTAGTAGCTGGGACTACAGGTGTGTGCCACCATGCACGGCTAATTTTTGTAATTTTAGTAGAGATGGGGTTTCAGCATATTGGCCAGGCTGGTCTCAAACGCCTGACCTCAGGTGATCTGCCTGTCCTGGCCTTCCAGAGTGCTGGGATTACAAATGTGAGCCATCACACTCAACCTGAAAAAGTTAATTTTGAAGAGTAGTAGTTGTCATCAGAATTGACAAATTTAAGTGCAAATTTGGGGATCATTTAAAAAATATTTTAACATGCTTCTGCTTTACCTGGCTCATTCCGTTTTAATAAAAACCGTAGATGTCACACTTAACTAAAATAAAAACAGCTGCCATTTATTGAGCCATTACTCTGAGGCAGGTATTCTGCTAAATACTTACCCACCTTATCCCATTTATTCCTCAGACAACTTTGCAAGATGAGTATTATCGTCATTCTGAAAATGAGGATGCTAAGTATTTAGAAAAGTTAAGTGAATTGTCTTAAGCCAGATAGCTAGTAAGTGGCCAAGTGAAGATGTGAATCTAAATCTGTTTTGCTCCAAAGCTAGTACTACTCTGTTAAGCTACAGTGTCTCTCTAGAAGACCCTTGTGTCTGTTTTTGAACCATGCATGGATACAGTTAAGTGAATATAAAATCAAGAAGTAAGGGTATGAACTTGCTGTTTTGGGGCAGGTGAGTTTCCCTAAATACCTAGATCAACATGCTGACCCTAGTACTACCCAGGATGTTGTCACACGTGTGTACTTGATCTCAAACAGTCTTCTGAGCAGTTTTACAAGTGCACATGACCAAGCCACAGTAAACCACAGAAAGTAGTTTGAAATTTTTAGGGATCACCTGTTTTCTGCTTAAGCTTTTTTCTTGTTACTTTGATTTGATATCAGTAACTAAGTCTGACTCCTAATGTGGGTTTAAATCCTGGTTTTTCTGAACTTTAGCTTTGTGATTTTAGGCAAGCTCTTTGTCATCATTAAAACGTTCTTCGTCATGGTAAATTGGAGATACACAGTAAAAATTAAGTGAATATAAAATGCTTCTAGTGTAGGATTATAGACCTAAAGGATGTACTAAGGCCTAAAAAACAATCTGAGGTTGCCTTTCTTTGTAAAGGATTCATGTCGATTATAGGAGGAGTGAGGCAAGAACATAAAGTTTTGAAGTTTATGGAGAGATTTTGTAGGTAGTGTTGAGGTTTATTTATCTATTTCATTGAAGGCTCAAGTTTGAGTGAAATTAAATGTTAGAATTTCCTAGGAGCTGGGATACCTGAAATATTTACATTTATAAGGACCTGCGTTAAAACAACAACTGCGACAAAACTTTCATATCTATATCGGAGTTAGATTAATTAGCATAGGTCAAAATTTAGAATGACTGCACAATTTTTAATAACAGCTTTATTGAGACATGCAGTGAAATTCACTCTCATAGTTCACTCTTGAACAATGCAGGGGTTATGGTTCTTATACCATCTCCCCACCCACATGCAGTCAAGTAGTATAACTTTTGCAGTAGTGTAACTCGTGTAGTCATGTAGTCAGTATGAGTCAGCATGAGCCAGTAGTATAACTCATGCTGTCATGAATATAACTTTTGACTCCTCAAACACAGCCTACTGTTGTACAGAAGCCTTACTAATGATAACTTAAACTGTAGATTAACACATTTTATATATTATATGTATTATATAATTTTTTTTTTTTTTTTTTTTTGAAGCTAGGTCTCATGCTGTTACCCAGGCTGGAATGCAGTGGTACTATGGCTCAGCTCACTGCAGCCTCGACCTCCTGGACTTTGGTGATCCTCCCACCTCAGCCTCCCGAGTAGCCAGGATTATAGGCATGTGCCACCACACCTGACTAATAAACTTTTTTGTATTTTTACTCTTTTTTTTGAGACAGTCTCACTGTGTCACTTAGGCTGGAGTGTGGTGGCATGATCTTGGCTCACTGCAACCTCTGCCTTCTGGGTTCAAGCAGTTCTCCCACCTCAGCCTCCCAAGTAGCTGGGACTACAGGTGCGTGCCACCACCACACCCAACTGATTTTGTATTTTTAGTAGAGAAGGGATTTTGCCATTTTTCCCAGGCTGGTCTCTGCATCCTGACCTCAAGTGATCCACCCGCCTTGGCCTCCTAAAGTGCTGGGATTACAGGCGTGAGCCACTGCACCCAGCTTTCTTTTTTGTATTTTTTGGAGAGATGGGGTTTCACCATATTGCCCAGGCCGTTCTAGAACTCCTGGACTCAAGTGATCTGCCTGCTTTGGCCTCCCAAAGTGTTGAGATTACAGACACTCAGCCTGGGCGACAAAGTGAGATAACGTCTCAAAAAAAAAAGAAAAGAAAATCATAAAGGAGAGAAAATATGTTTACTGTTCATTAAGTGGAAATGGATCATCATAAAGGACTTCATCCTCCTTGCCTTCACATTGAATAAACAGAGGAGAAAGGAAGAGTTGGTTTTGCCATCTCAGGTGGCAGAAGTGGAAGAAAATTCTCATGTTAAGTGGACCTGTGCAGTTTAAACCCATGTTATTTGAGGGTCAGCTGTTAAGTGGGTTTTTAATGTATTTACAGGTTTGTGCAACTATTACTACTGTATAATTTTAGAACATTTTCATCACTCCGAAAAGAAACCCTGTACCTACTATGCAGTTGCTTCTCATTCAGCCCTCATGTGCCCCCCACCAATTTCTCAAACTCCTCTGACAACCACTAATACATGTTTTCTGTCTCTGTTTGCCGAATCTGGAAATCAGTGAAATTATACAGTATGTGGTCTTTTGTAACTTGTCTCTTTTTGCTTAATATAGTCTTTTTTTTTTTTTTTGAGACAGAGTCTCATCTTGCTCTGTCGCCCAGGCTGGAGTGGAGTGGTGCGATCTCGGCTCACTGCAACCTCCACCTCCTGGGTTCAAGCAATTCTCCTGTCTCAGCCTACCGAGCAGCTGGACTACAGGTGCATGCCAACATGCCCAGCTAATTTTTATATTTTTATTAGAGATGGAGTTTCACCATATTGGTCAGACTGGTCTCAAACTCCTGACCTCAGGTGATCTACCCACCTCGGCCTCCCAAAAAGTGCTGAGATTACAGGTGTGAGCCACCGCTCCTGTCTTTTAAAGGTCAGTTCGTGTTATGTTATGCACCAGTATTTTATTACTTTTTATTACCGGAAAGTATTCCACTGCACTGCACTTTGTGTTTTTAAAGGTCAGTTCGTGTTATATTATGCACCAGTGTCTTATTACTTTTTGTTGCTGGAAAGTACTCCGCCGTACTGCAATTTGTGTGTGTGTGTGTGTGTGTGTGTGTGTGTGTGTGTGTGTGTGTGTTTTTTTTTTTTGAGAGATGGAGTCTCACTCTGTTGCCCAGGCTGGAATGCAGTGGCGCCCTCTGGGCTCACTGCAACCTCTGCTTCCTGGTTCAAGTGATTTTCCTGCCTCAGTTTCCCAAATAGCTGGGATTGCAGGGACCTGCCACCACAGCTGTCTAATTTTTGTATTTTTAGTAGCGATGGGGTTTCGCCATGTCGGCCAGGGCTGGTCTAGAACTCCTGGTTTCAGGTGATCTGCCTGCTTTGGCCTCCCACAATGTTGGGATTACAGGTGTGAGCCACTGCACCTGGCGACAGTTTGTTCATTCATTCATCATTTGGTGGACATTTGGGCTGTTTCAACTTTTTGGCTGTTGTGAATAATACTGCTAAAAACATTGCTGTAGCAGTGTTTGTGTAGACATATGTTTTCATTTCTGTTGGATGTATACCTAGGAGTATAATTACTGGGTCATATAGTAACTATGTTTAACCTTTTCAGGAACTGCCAGACCTTTCTAGTGTGGCTGTACCATTTTACATGCCCGCCAGCAGTGTGTGAAGATTCCAGTTTCACCTCATTTTCACCAATATTACTGGTCTTGATTATAGCCTTCCTAATGGGTGTAAAATGGTATCTCATTGTGGGTTTGATTTGCATGTCCCTTGTGATAACAGTGTTGAGCATCTTTTCATTGCTTTGTGGCCATTTGTATAACTTCTTTGGAGGAACAAATGTCTGTTCAGATCCTTTGCCCATTTTTTAAAAAAAGACTCAGGGTCTGATTATGTTGCCCAGGCTGGAGTACAGGTGGCTTTGCCCATTTTTAAATTGGGTTGTCTTTTTATTATTGGGTTGGAAGAGTCCTTTATATTATGAATAGCGGATCCTTATTAGATATGCAGATACTGTCTCGCATTCTGTGGGTTGTCTGTCTGCTCTTCGTTGTGGCTTTGAAGTATAAAAGCTTCTAATTTTGATGAACACGAATTTATGTATTTTTTTGTGCTTTTGGTATAGTTTAACTACAAATTTGAGATGACATAGTAATATTCTAAGTCCTAGCTTTATAGTGATGCTACCAAGCTATAACTCAAATATCTCTAATTCGTTGTTTACTTTAAAAAAAATAGATAATGGGCTGGGCACGGTGGCTCACATCTGTAACCCCAGCACCTTGGGAGGCGAGGCGGGTGGATCACAAAGTCAGGAGATCAAGACCATCCTGGCCCACCTGGTGAAATCCTGTCTCTACTGAAAATCGAAAAAATTAGCTGGCGTGGTGTCGCCCGCCTATAGTCTCAGCTACTCGGGAGGCTGAGGCAGGGGAATTGCTTGAACCCTTGAACCCGGAAGGCAGAGGTTGCAGTGAGCCAAGATTGCGCCACTGTACTAGCTTGGCAACAGAGCAAGACTCCATCTCAAAAAAAAAAAAAAAAAAAAAAAGTCCAGCCTGGCTAACATAGTGAAACCTTGTCTCTATTGAAAATACAAAAATTAGCCAGGAATGGTGGTGGTTGTCTGTAGTCCCAGCTACTTGGGAGGCTGAGGCAGGAGAATAGCTTAAACTCAGGAGGCGTAGGTTGCAGTGAGCCGAGTTCATGCCACTGCACTCCAGCCTGGGTGACACAGTGAGACTATGTCTCAAAAAATAGATAATATCTTAAATGTTACCTTGAAATCTTATAATAATGCCTGTGAAGAAGGCATTATTATAGAAGTAACTATGTTTTACTTGATTGAGCTTAAATATGCTCACTGAAGATGCTGGCTTATGGCTCTTGGCGATTATTGTTATGGTAGCAATAAGTAATTAATTTGTATATTATTGTCCTCCTCATCTACCATCCCATGTGTCAGACCTCTATTTTGATACTTGATCTGTGTAATGTTGCCTCATTTGGCTATTGTAACTACTCATCAAGGTTGGTGTATTATGCTCGCCTACGTATAAAGAAGCTGAAGCTTGAAAAGGACCAATAACATTACCAAGATCTTACAGTTCTAGGAAACGGCAGAGCATGGATTTGAATCTAGATCTGTCATATATGTACACCGTATTCTTGACCCTAAATCACCTATTACTCCCTCTTTATATCTCCTTGAGGAGAGGGATGTTTGTATCCTGCATGGTCTTGGGTATACTGAACACATAGTACAAGTTTGAATATCATGGTTTATAAAAGCACGTTTTTTTTCTGTTACCGGATAGGAGCACCAACAATGTAATAAAATGGTGTGATAGCTGTAATTTATCTTTCAGCGGGTACTGTGAGCTAAATTTGGCTCTGGAAATTAAAGAAGAGTCTTTCTTTCTCTTGCATCATCTATAGGAGATGCTGCAATCTCATAGACTTGGACGTGTATTTTTTTTTTTTTTTTTTTTTTTTTTTAATAGAGGCAAGATCTCATTCTGTTACCCAGGCTGGTCTCAAGTGGGCTGAAGTGATCCTCCTGCCTTAGGCCTCCCAGAGTGCTGGGATTACAGTTTGAGCCGTTGTGCCTGGCCAAGACTTGACATTCAGAGACAGGTGATGCTTGGGGAAGGCTAAAGTACAGCTTCTTGTTTGGTAATAGTAGTCACTGAGTTCACAAAGGAGCACTGCCACTGCTGGGGAAGGGGCAGCGGGATAAGGGTCAGGCGACTAGTTCATGTCCTTACTACCCATCAGTATGACCTTGGGCAAATCACTTTCCTTTTCTGGTTTTAAGTGTAACTAAGAGTTTGAAATAGATCATCAAAGATTTCTGTTTGTTTTAAAATTCCTTGATGTCAGAAAGGTTTGTCTTGCTCACTGCTGTATCCCCAACACAGTAGAACTTGGTACATCTGAAATTACTGGAGTAGATCTCACCTTTTCTAGTTAGTAATCATAGCACCTTGTGCAAGTTTCTTGACACATTTCCTCATCTGTAAAATGGAGATAATAGATTACCTGATTCTATAGGGTTTATAGTGAAGGTGAAATTAAATATATGTGAAGTATTTAATAATGCCAAGCACATAGTAACACTCAAAGTTTGTTGTCACTGAATTAATATATGATTACCTGTTTTGTGTTTGACTCATTCAGAGCATCATAGTTACTTCTTTTTGTTTGTTTTTGTTTTGTTTTGTTTTTGAGACAGAGTTTTGCTCTGTCACCCAAGCTGGAGTGCAGTGGCACAATCTCGGCTCACTGCAACCTCCGACTCCCAGGTTCAAGCGATTCTCCCGCCTCAGCCTCCTCAATAGCTGGGACTACTACGGGCGCCTGCCACCACACTCAGCTAATTTTTGTGTCTTTAGTAGAGATGGGGCTTCACCATGTTGGCCAGGCTGTTCTCAAACTCCTGACCTCAGGTCTGCCTGCCTTTGCCTCCAAAATGCAGGGATTACAGGTGTGAGCCACCGCACGTGGCCTATAGTTATTCTTAAAGACCCTTCAGTGAAGTATTTATTTGAATTGGTTGGAACACAGTGCAATTTCAGAAAGGTCATAGTTTTATTCCTTGAATGTTATTTTTAGCTTTTTCTTCCAATCATGACCTTACCAGAGAGCTGAGTAGAAAGGGAAAGAAACAAAATTAATGCAAATATATTACCTCTACCTGGAAAACAGTTGAAACCATATGTCACATTGCTGATATGTTAGTTAGAATATGTTTAAGGAACTTTTAGAAGTGTGATTCTTTATTGTTATTAATTGATTCTTGGTCAGAAGTGGATCAGAAAACCTGGAGATGTAGGTAGAAGAAAAATGTCAATGCTAGAATACAGGCCCACAGTCTGTTTTTTTTGTTGTTGTTGTTTGTTTTTTAAATTTTATTTTAGAAATGGAGTCTCACTCTGTCCACACAGGCTAGACTGCAGTGAGTGGCATGATCATGGTTCATGTAACCTCAAGCTTCTGGGTTCAAGCAATCCTCCCACCTCAGCCTCCCAAGTAGCTAGGACTACAGGCACTATGCCCCTCTAATTTTTTATTTTTATTTTTTGTAGAGAGGAGGTCATGCTGTGTTGCCCAGACTTCTACAGTTTGTTAATGAAAATTATTAGGGTCTGATATATTTGATAATTCCAGATTTTTCAGATTTTATAAAGATAATTTGGTACATATAGATTACGTAATACCTCCAGCAGGATTTGGGCACTTAAGGAACCAGGCATTAACATTTCTGTAGTCGTAATATTCACATTACATGGCATAAATAGAACACAAATAGCTTTACATGTGTAGAGATTAGGTTTAGCTGCCAAATGAGTTTTTTAAACCTATGAGAAATCCAGAAATCGTTTGCTTTTCAAAGGTTTTTGGTTTGGGAATTTTCAGATAAGGGATTGAAGACTTCATTTATTCACAAAAGTGTCATGCCTTTAGAAATTCTTGTTTAATAATACATTTTAAGTCAGTGTTAGTTTCCTTTTCCAACAACGTTAATGTTTTACTATTTCTAGATGACTCTAAATAGGAAGAATGTATAGAATTTTAAGATCAGGAGAGATCTTTAAACAACAGCTAATTCAAACAGTTTATTTATAATAACCTGTCATGATTTCTGTTGAACTTAAAATTTTATTTATGAGGTATTGGGTTAAATTAAAATGATGTAACTCTTTGTTACCAGAATAAAAGCTAATAGTTTTATTCTCGAAGGCCAAGCCTAATGTCCATCACCTTTAAATGAAAAATTATGTGACTAGAAGCCTTTACTTGATTTTATATTTAAGAAATAAAGTGATACTTTGAGAGTCTTCGCTTGCTTTTTCCTTTGGCGTGTTCAATGAGGGACATGCTCTGGTTCTTTCTGGTTTTGGGGATATCCTGTATTTCACTGATTTGTAGGGTGCGTGTTTTTCTTTTTTTTTTTTTTTTTTGAGATGGAGTCTCACTTTGTTGCCAGGCTGGAGTTCAATGCATGATCTTGGCTCACTGCAACCTCCGCCTCCCGGGTTCAAGTGATTCTCCTGCCTCAACCGTACCTATCCTGCTTTCTAAAGGGTTAAAGTATGAAAACAGGCACCCTAGGCCAGGCACAGTGGCTCACGCCTGTAATCCTAATACTTTGGGAGGCCAAGGCAGGTGGATCACAAGGTCAGGAGATTGAGACCATCCTGGCCAACATGGTGAAACCCCATCTCTACTAAAAATACAAAAATTAGCCAGGTGTGGTGGTGAGTGCCTGTTATCCCAGGTATTCAAGAGGCTGAGGCAGGAGAATCACTTGAACCTGGGTGGCAGAGGTTGCAGTGAGCCGAGATTGTGCCACTGCACTCCAGCCTGGGTGACAGAGTGAGACTCTTTCTCAAAAAAAAAAAAAAAAAGTTATAATAAAACACTGTATCATAGTTAAATCATTTTTTCTTTATTGATGATAATATAAAGAAGTGATTTATCCAGATATAGTATATGAAGTTAATATTAGACTAAATGCAATAGAATGTGAATGTATTCGATTAGAAGAACTATGATAGATTAAATTAATACTAAATTGGAATATTTGGCTACAAGCTATAGGTGGTGCTGTTGCTCCTTATCTGATTTTATTCCTCTTTAGGTACTCTCTGTGATTATCCCATGAACCTTATTTCTGGCTAGTCCCTGTTTTACCATCTTGGGAATTCAATATGAAATTGTTTTGTTTTATAGGCTGGAGCATTGGATTTGCTAAAGGAGCTTAAGAATATTCCTATGACCCTGGAATTACTGCAGGTATGTGCTTTTATGCATCACAGTTTTATAATAGGTAGTTGTCATAAAATAATGAAACATCTTCAGTCCCAATATGTTTTTGTACTGTCTTGATAATGGTGTAAGCCATTATTAACTGCTATTTTTTTTTTACAGATGGCAATATAAATCAGTAATCTACTAAGTTGCCATTATAGAGCAATGTCACCTTAAGAAGAATAAAACCTGAATCTCTAAAGTTGGTAGTAGCAGTGAAATCTTACTGTGAGAGGAAGTTAGATTCTTGGCCCTAATTTAGTCTCCTCAGATTTCCCTTTCTTGATCTATTATTGATAGCTGCTGCCAGCCTGAAGCTAGCTTCAGGGTGAGGATGGCAAGGTGTCATTCCTCTCCTTTTTTTTTTTTTTTTTTTTAGCACCAGTCAAGCATGTACACGGTTGCTGTCTAGTAGACATTACACAGATTCATTAATGACGTCTTATTCTTTATTGATAATATTTGTACATGTTTCTTGGGTTTTCTATGATATTTGGTTACATGCATAGAATGTGTAATGATGAAATCAGGGTATTTAGGGTATCCTTCACCTTCAGTATTTACCATTTCTGTGTGTTGGAGCATTTCAAGCCCTCTCTTCTAGCTATTTTGAAATATATAATAACTTCTTAACTTTAGTGACCCTACTCTGCTGTGGAATGTTAGAATTTATTCCTTCTATTAACTATATGTTTGTACCTATGAACAAACCTCTCTTCATTCCCTTTCCTTTCTTATGCACCCTTCCCTGTCTCTAGTATCCATCACTCTGCTTTCTATCTTTGTGAGGTATGCTGTTTTAGCTCTCACATAGTAGTGAGAACATGTGATATTTGTCTTTCTGTGCCTGCGTTATTTCACTTAACATAACTCCAGTTCCATCCATGTTACTGCAAATACATGATTTCATTCTTTTTAATGACTGATAGTATTTCATTGTGTGTATACACCACATTTTCTTTATCCATTCATCCCTTGATGGGCACTTAGGTTGATTCCATATCTTGGCTGTTGTGAATAGTGCTGCAGTAAACATGGGGGTGCTGATATCCCTTTGTTAAACTGATTTCTTTTGGATAAATATTTAGTAATGGGATTGCTGGATCATATGTACTTCAAATTTTAGTTCTTGAAAAATTTCCGTGCTAATTTACATTCTTATTAACAGTGTATGAGTTCCTTTTCTTCTGTCTTCACCAGCACCTGTTTTGTTTTGTTTTTTTTTTGCCTTTTCTTTTTTTTGAGACGGAGTTTCGCTCTTGTTACCCAGGCTGGAGTGCAATGGCACGATCTCGGCTCACCGCAACCTCCGCCTCCTGGGTTCAAGCAATTCTCCTGCCTCAGCCTCCCGAGTAGCTGGGACTACAGGCACGTGCCACCATGCCCAGCTAATTTTTGTAATTTTTTTTTAGTAGAGACGGGGTTTCACCACGTTGACCAGGATGGTCTCGATCTCTTGACCTCGTGATCCACCCGCCTCGGCCTCCCAAAGTGCTGGGATTACAGGCGTGAGCCACCGCGCCCGGCCTGGTTTGCCTTTTCAATAATAGCCATTCTGGGCCTGGCTTGGTGGCTCACTCCTGTAATCCCAGCACTTTGGGAGGCCAAGGTGGGTGGATCACTTCAGGCCAGGAGTTCAAGACCAGCCTGACCAACATAGTGAAACCCCATCTCTACTAAAAATACAAAAATTAGCCAAGTGTGGTGGTGCACACCTGTAGTCCCAGCTACTCAGGAGGCTGAGGCATGAGAATCAACTGAACCCAGGAAGCGGAGGTTGTAGTGAGCTGAGATCGCACCACTGCCCTCCAGCCCAGGCCACCAAGAGAGATTCTGTCTCAAAACAAAAAAAATAGCCGTTCTGATGAGTAAGATGGTATCTCATTGTGGTTTTGATTTGCCTTTCTCTAATGATTAGTGATGTTGAACGTTTTTTCATATACCTGTTGGCCATTTGGATGTCTTCTTTTGAGAAATATCTATTCATGTTCTTTGTCCACTTTTTTTTTTTTTTTGAGACAGGGTCTCTCTCTGTTGCCCAGGTTGGAGTGCAATGGCATGATCATGACTGACTGCCCAGGTTAGAGTGCAATGGCATGATCATGACTGACTGCAGCCTCCACCTCCTGGGCTCAAGTGATTCTCACACCTCAGCACCCACACCACACCCCCTACCCCCCAAGTAACTGGGGAGTACAGGAGCATGCTACCATGCTTGGCTAATTTTTAAATTTTGTTTTTTTAGAGATGGGGTTCTCCCTGTGTCGCCCAGACTGGTCTTGAACTCCTGGGCTCAAGCAGTCCTCCAGCCTTGGCCTCCCAAAGTGGTGGGATTGCAGGCATGAGCCACTGCAGCCAGCGTTTTGCCCACTTTTTAATGGAATTGTTTTTTTGGTGGTGGTTGTTGAATTGTTTGACTTCCTTGTGTATTGCTCCTATCAGTCCCTTGTCACATGAATAGTCTGAAAATATTTTCTGCTGTTCAGCAGATTGTCTCTTACTCTGTTGTTTCCTTTGCTGTGCTGAGCTTCCCCCCGCCCCCCCCCAAGACAGGGTTTCACTCTGTGGCCCAGGCTAGAGTACAGTGGTGCAGCCTGCGACCTCCGCCTCCCGGGTTCAAGTGAATCTCTTGCCTCAGCCTCCGGAGTAGCTGGGATTACAGGTGCATGCCACCATGCCCGGCTAATTTTTGTATTTTTAGTAGAGATGGGGTTTCACCATGTTAGCCAGGCTGGTTTCAAACTCCTGACCTCAGGTGATCCGCCCGCCTCGGCCTCCCATAGTGCTGGGATTACAAGTGTGAGTGAAGTCTTATTTTAATGTTCCATGAAGACTGAAACATAAAACTAAAACTTTGACAAAAGTCAAAGTGTTAAAAATGAAACTTAATACAACCAATAACATGAATATGGTTATTTTCTGCTTGACATTTTTTATTAGCCACAAGTGCTTTCTTGGATATTTCTATTATATTAAGTCAGAATTTAGGGAAAGATGGCAGGGGTATGTGAACATGATTAAGAAAAAAGTCACGCTTATTTTCATTAATGGCTAACTAAAGTTGAACATTTCTTTCAGTTGTGAAAACACTAAACCACAGTTGTATTACCAGTATTTATGACTGAAACTAAAATAATTCACAAATGTTTTAACTTCAGTTTACTTATATTGTAAAAATATTGAAATTGCTCATCGTTATTGTTGCTGTTATAACTTATGCTAGGTCTTACTAATGTTTTAATAAGGGAGGGCTGGGTGCAGTGACTCACGCCTGTAATCCCAACACTTTGGGAGGCTGAGGCCGGTGGATTGCTTGAGCCCAGCAGTTCAAGACCAGCCTGGGCAACACAGCAAGACTCTGTCTTGATAAAAAAAGAAAAACAGGCCAGGTGCAGTGGCTCATGCCTGTTATCCTAGCACTTTGGGAGACTGAGGCGGGCGGATCACCTGAGGTCCGGAGTTTGATATCAGCCTGATCAACATGGAGAAACCCTGTCTAAAATTAGCCAGGTGTGGTGGCACATGCCTGTAATCCCAGCTACTCTAGAGGCTAAGGCAGGAGAATCACTTGAACCTGAGAGGCAGAGGTTGCAGTGAGCCGAGACCGTGACGTTGCACTCTAGCCTGGGCAACAAGAGCAAAACTTCGTCTCAAAAAAAAGAGGTCAGGTGCAGTGGCTCACGCCTATGATCCCACCACTTTAGGAGGTTGAGGCAGGCGTATCACGAGGTCAGGAGTTTGAGATCAGCCTGGCCAACATGGTGAAACCCCATCTCTACTAAAGATAGAAAAACTTAGCCAGCTGTGGTGGTGCACACCCAGCAACTTGGGAGACTGAGGCAGGAAAATTGCTTGAACCCAGGAGGCAGAGGTTGCAGTAAGCCAAAATCACGCCATTGCGCTTCAGCCTGGACGACAGGGTGAAACTCCGTCTCAAAAAATAAAAAAAAGAAAAACACACAAAAATAAGGGAGCATATACATTACTGTCTTATATTTAAAAATATTTTGTAATTTGTATTATACAATTAGTTTTTTTTTTGTAATCCTACGTATTTTCTTTAATCAATTTTTAATGCATTCTGAGAAGGGGTCCATAAGCTTCAGCAGACTGCCAAAGGGATCCATCGTGCAAAAAACGGGGCAAGAACTCTTCTAGGCTGCCCACATGGGGAAACCCCAGTCAACATGGTAAAACCCCGTCTCTACTAAACCCCATCTCTACTGAAAATACAAAAAAATTAGCTGGATGTGGTGGCACATGCCTGTAATCTCAGCTACTCAGGAGGCTGAGGCAGGAGAATCGTTTGAACCCAGGAGGCGGAGGTTACAGTGAGCTGAGATCGCACTACTGCATCTCAGCCTGGGCAACAGAACCAGAGTCTGTATTTAAAAAAAAAAAAAAAAGAACTCCTCCTCTATCTGTAGAGCCCAGAAAGAGAAAGGAGAGAACGGAAGTAAGTTATGAAGTCCTACCTTCTCAATTCAGGTTCCTGTCCAATTATCAGCAACTTCTCTTGCAAATCAGCTCTAAGAATAAACTTTCCTTTGAGATAGGCCCTTACCAAGGCATAACTTTATCCTCGCAGACCTATGTGGGGAAATCCACATCAGAAACAACATAGTAATCCCAATATTTATTTAACAGGTGTGTATAGAGTTACAGAGAGTATGGAGGTTGGATAAGATTAATATTTATGACTAATTTTTTCCTGTGCTTCCTTCTTTGAAAAGCCTATGTATTTATTTAACAAACATTTGAGTTTTTACTATGGATAAGAATAAGATGAGGCCTTTCCCTCTTTATAGAGCTTAAATTCTAGTAGAGGAAAACTGACATATAAACAAAGATGTAGGTACCCAAAGAAAAGTCCATATAGTGTTCATTTGAGGAAAGGAGGATAGGAAGAAGCACAAAGTTTACTTGTCAATGTAAGGACATAATCTGGGAGGTGCAGAATGCCTTTATGTCGGTGATAAAGCTGAAACCACGTCTCAAAAGATGACTAGGTTCTCTTTCAGCAGATAGACAGGGAAAGGTATTTCAGCAGAGGAAACAGTATGTGGAAGCAGTGTGGCATTTAGAACTGAAAATAAAGGAGAGCTAGTCGCATACAGGGTTAAAGACATAGGTGGTATGGCATGCAGGGTTTCATGTGATGCTGAGAGCATTACTACTGAAAGGTGTTAGGCAGGAGAGGATGTGACCAGATTTGCACGTGGGAGGAAATGGGAGGCTGGAGCCTGAAAGACCTGTTGATTAATGAAGTTATTCAGGTGAGGAGTGATGAGGACTTAAACTAAAATAATAGCAATAGAAATGGAGAGAAGGGGAATTTGCTAATGAAAGACAGCCTATAAGGATTGGTAGTTGATTGGATGGAGGTGAAGGAGTGGAGGAATTTAGGATGACTGAGATTTTTGCCATGGTGACTGGGTAGATGGTGCTATTTAATAATATAAGAATATTCAAGAAAGGTGGTATGAAGGTGAGTGTGGGATGAGAAGGAAATAAAAATGGAGGGATGAAGAGATAAAGGATAATTTGGATACATTGGGTTTTGAGATGCCTATGAAACAAATATATGCAAGTATCTGGTAGGTAGTTGAGTATGTCTGCCCTAGCAGTGCTGTCAAGTATAACTTTGCAGTGAGGGAAATGTTTTTGATGTGAGTGTTGACTGATACGGTAGTGCTTAACTGCATGAAGCTATTGAGCACTTGAAATACGACTAGGGAACAGAATTTTAAATTTCATTTAATTTTAACAAATTTTAAATAGCCATTAATGTAAACATCTCTAGAGTATAGTAGAAAGGACAGGTTTAGGAAATATCTGAGAAGTAATAGCATAGAGGTGCGTTAGATCTAGAAAAAAGGGAAAACAGTTGGGATATAACAGACTGGTTAAATGAGATGAGATCGGAAGAGTCCATTAGAGCTTAGGAGTGCAGGAAACTTTGAGCACAGTGAGAGAGTAGAAGGTGGGTATGGGTTGAAAGTGGGAAGTAAACAGGAAGACAAATATTTGGGCTAATAACAGATTGGTCTAGTTTTGTAAGTTTTTATATATAGCAGATTAATATATTCAATAATTATTAAGTGCCTGCTGTGTGCTAGATATTATTGTACATGCTTAATATAGTGGCAAACAAGACAAAGTCCCTGCCCTCTTAGAACTTATTAAAAGGATAGTAAACATAGCTTTATGTTTCTTTTTTTAAAAACAGCATTTTTGAGATATAATTCACATACCATACAATTCATTCATTTAAAGTGTATGATTTCATTGTTTTTTAGTATATTCTACTACTGTCACCACAGTTAACTTTAGAACATTTTCATCATCCCAAAAAGCAATGGCATACCCTTTAGCAGTCATTCTCCATTCGCTCCAACTGGTCTTTCTCCTTCCAGCCTAGGCAACTACGAATCTTTCTGTCTCTACAAATGATTTGTGTGTTCTGGAGTTTTCATATAGATGGAGTCATACAGTATGTGTGTGACCTTTGATGTCTGGTTTCTGTCACTTAATGTTTTCAGTGTTCATCCATGTTGCCATTTATGTCAGAATTTTCAGTCCTTTTTATGGCTGAATAATATTCAGTTGCATGGATATTTCGCATGTTGTTTGTCAGTTGATGGATAGTTGGGCTTAGACTTTTTCGGCTGTTATGCATCACACTGCTATGCATGTTTACGTACAAGTTTGTGTGAGCATATGTTTTTGTTGTTGTTGTGTAGATACCTAGGAGTGGTATTGCTGGTTTATGTGGTAACTCTGTGTTTAACATTTTGATGACCTGCCAGACTCTTTTCCCAAGCCACGGTACCATTTTATATCCCCAGTAGTAGTAAACGAGGGGTCCAGTTTCTCTGCATTCTTGCAAACACTTGAAGACTCGTTGCTGTTTGTCTTTGATATAACCATTCTGGTGGGTATAGTGGTATTTCACTGTAGTTTTAATTTCTTTTTTCTTTTTTCTTTTTTTTTTTGAGATGGATTATCACTCTGTCACCCAGGCTGGAGTGCAGTGGTGCAATCTTGGCTCACAGCAACCTCTGCCTCCTGGGTTCAAGAGAGTCTCCTGCCTTAGCCTCCCGAGTAGCTAGGACTACTCACGTGCCTCTGCGTCCAGCTAATTTTTTTTTTTTGTATTTTTAGAAGAGACAGGGTTTCACCATGTTAGCCAGGATGGTCTCGATCTCCTGACCACGTGATCCGCCCGCCTTGGCCTTCCAGAGTGCTGGGATTACAGGCCTGAGCCACTGTGCCTGGCCTGTAGCTTTAATTTCTGTATCCATAATGTCTAAGGATGTTGAACATCTTTTCATGTGCTTGTTGGTTATTTTTATATCTTATCTGAAAAAATGTCCACATCCTTTGCCCATTTTTAAAGTGGGTTGTCCTTTTTTTATTGAGTTGTAATAATTCTTTATGTATTCCAGATACAAGTCCCTTATCAGAGAGAGAGTTTGCAAATATTGTCTCTTTTTCTGTGAATTACCTTTTTACTTTCTTGATGATGTTCTTTGAAGCACAAAGTTAAATTTTGATGTAATCTATTTTTCTTTGATTGCCTGTGCCTTTGGTGTCATATTTAAGAAACCATTGCCTAATCCAAGGTCATGAAGCTTTACTCCTATTCATATTGAGTTAATTTCTATTGTGGTGTAAGGAAGAGGTTCAGCTTTATTCTTTTTTTTTGAGACAGTTTTGCTCTGTCACCCAGGCTGGAGTGCAGTGGTGTGATCTCGGCTCACTGCAACCTCCACCTCCCGAGTTCAAGTGATTCTAATGCCTCAGCCTCCCGAGTAGTTGGGATTATAGGCATGCACCACTGTGCCTGCTAATTTTTGTATTATAGGTAGAGATGGGGCTTCCCCATGTTGGCCAGGCTGGTCTCAAACTCTTGACCTCAGGTGAGCCACCTGTCTTGGCCTCCCAAAGTGCTGGGATTACAGGTGTGAGCCACCATGCCTGGCAGTTTTATTCTTTTACATGTGGATATCTAGTTGTTCCAGCACCATTTGTTGAAAATAATATTCTTTTCTTCAATGAATTGTCTTGATATCCTTATCTAAAATCAGTTGAGGAAAAATGTTGGAATTTATTTCTGGAGTCTTAAATTTATCCCATTGATCTGCATGTCCATCCTGTTGCCAGTACCATGCTGTCTTGGTTACTATAGAGAATTGTGAGTGTTCCAGTTTTGTTCTTCTTTTTCAAGATGATTTTGGCTGTTTTGGGTCCTTTACATTTCTGTATGGACTTCAGGGTAAGCTTGTCAATTTCTGCACTAAAGGCAGATGGGATTCTGATAGACATTGCATTGAGTCAGTAGTTCGATTTGTTTGTATTGCAATCTTAACATTTAAGTCTTCCAGTCTATCAACATGGGATTTTAAAATTTCGTTTAGGTCATCTTTAATTTCTTTCAGCAATGTTTTATAGTAGCTGTGTGTTTCTTTCTCTTCTCTTTTATATATGTGTGTTTGTGTTTTTAATGTATGTTTTACATATGTGTTTTATAGTAGCTATATAGTAGCTGTATGTTTTTTTACCTTAAGATTTAGTGGCTACCTTCAGATCATCTTGGCAAAAACTCATGAGTGGTCACGAAGGAGACTTTTCTTCTGGAGCACACCAAATCTGCTTGTTTCCTGTGATGTTAACAGTGTCTCTTGATCTCAGTACTCATTCCTTTCTGCTTTACCATCAGTGTGCAGCTGACCCCTAAGGCTGCTTAATGTACTCTCCACCTTTCCAAGGTAATGTCTTTCTTTCTGTATACCTGATGTTCTATAGAAATCATGGGCAAAGGCACTTGTTTTATCTGCTAGAGTTTCACAATGTAATGTCCTGAAAGCTTTCATTAGTCCTTCAGTCAAGAAAACAGTTTTAATCCCACAATTCCTAAGGTCACTTGCGAACAGAATACTTTCTTATAACCTACCTATTACATGCTGTAAGTCTTAGCATACCAATTTTAGGAAAAATCCTTAGGGAATTCTTAGAGGCAACTCCAGACTTGCTTATCCAAGTAAATAGCTTCTTAATCTTTTCCTCTGTCTACTTTTTTTTTTTTTCATTTTTTTCCATAGTACCCCCAAAGGAAAAAAGAAAAACTTACTTCATTGTCACCACCTACGTGTTTAAAAAAAAAAAACTTAAATCTTTTTTTTTTCATTCTACCTCTGCAGCCTCATTTCTTATTATTTTAACTTGACGGTCTCTTTCTTAGATAAGCATGTTTATTACAGATAGCTATATTCTCAGTATGGGTTTTATTTGTGGCCAAGTGGGATAATCGTTGACTTTTTAGTAATCAAAACATCCTCTGATAATTAAAAAATAGTCACCCAGCAGTACACTATTTATTCATTATCTCTTTATACCTTGGCTCTCCTGCAAGCCCCTACTAAAATGCCAGTTTATTTTATTTGCAAATTTGTGTCAGTTCTAAGCTGTAGAACTACACTTTGTTCCTAGAAAACTAGCCTTGTTAACGCCAGATTGTTTGGGGCTTTAAAATTGTGGAGTCCCTTTATCTTTCTGCTGTTCAATCTTATCTGCCTTGCTCAGCTTTCTAAGAGATATAGGACACTCCAGCCAACCACATATTCTAAATTCTCGAACATAACTTAGATCCTGAGTCTGTCTTTTTGTTGAGAGGATTGAATAATTTAGAAGGAAACCTCAAGTACCCAAGTATTTTTCTGCCATAAAGCTTATAGCAAGGGTTCTCTTCTTTTTTTTAACCACTAAGTATTCCTTTCGTTTTTTTTTCTTCCACAAATCATATACTTGAAAGATTGTTTGCTAACACCTGAACTTACTAATTTACTATTTTTTATTTATCATCCATACTTATGCTATCATAACGTTTGTGTTCTTTGAGCACTGTTTGAAATCACTGATGTGCTAGAAAGACCATGGACTTTGGCAGTGGACAAACCTGGACTAAAATCTCAGCTTTTGGCTGGGCCAGTGACTCACACCTGTAATCCCAGCACTTTGGGAGGCCGAGGTGGATGGATCATCTGAGGTCTAGAGTTCAAGATCAGCCTGGCCAGCATGGTGCAACCCTGTCTCTACTAAAAATACAAAAATTAGCCAGGCAAGGTAGCCTGCACCTGTAATCCCAACTACTTGGGAAGCTGAGGCAGGAGAATTGCTTGAACCTGGGAGCAGAGGTTGTAGTGAGCCGAGATTGTGCTGCTACTTGAACCTGGGAGCAGAGGTTGTAGTGAGCCGAGATTGTGCTACTACTTGAACCTGGGAGCAGAGGTTGTAGTGAGCCGAGATTGTGCTACTACTTGAACCTGGGAGCAGAGGTTGTAGTGAGCCGAGATTGTGCTACTACTTGAACCTGGGAGCAGAGGTTGTAGTGAGCCAGGATTGTGCTACTACTGCGTTCCAGCCTGAGCTGCAGAGTGAGACCCCATCTCAAAAAAAATCTTTTTTAAATCCCAGCTTTGCTAGTTAGTAGTGGTATGATGCTAGGTACATTATTTATTGGTACTTTAATGTCTTCATCTTTAAAAATAGGGATAATCTCAACTTTGAAGAGTTGTTAGAAAGATTGATGAATGTGGATGCTCTAAGCATAATTCTAGGCATGTAAAATTATCGCAGGTTAAATTCTACCTATATTTAGTGAAGTCCATTTTAATGTCTGTGATTATATTCTGATTCCCAGCAAAATAAAAAATAAAAAAATAAAGCCTTTTAAAACTCCATAGGTGGTAGTTTTTGTTTGGATATCCTCATAATTTGCAGCTGGTGCTCTATGAAGTAATCCATGTAGAATGTATAGAAAGAAAGAAATGCATATATTAGTCATGATTGCTTCAGCCTGACTTATATACAACATTTTATATTTTATCCTCATTTATCTTCACTTCTCCTTTGTGGAAAGACTGATTTCAGTTTTTTAGTTAACCAGACTTATTACAGTAGCGAATTTTATGCTTCTAGATCTTGGTGATAAGAACATTTATGAGTCTAGTGTTTGATCTGAAGATGTATGTATCTTAAGAATATAGTTTGCTATTATCCAAATAACTGAAGTTTTAAAATTCTAAAATGAAAACAGGAATCTGGGAAAGAAAATGTGGGTGAAATACTAATTTGTTTAAAATAAAGTTAGTATAAATAATTGTTTTGTTATTGCCTTTCAGTCCACAAGAATCGGAATGTCAGTAAATGCTATTCGCAAGCAGAGTACAGATGAAGAAGTTACATCTTTGGCAAAGTCTCTCATCAAATCCTGGAAAAAGTTACTAGGTATCATTGATCTTTCCTTACATATATTTATGATGATGTGGTTTATTCAGATGGTTAGTGGTTAACATTTTACGGTTAGGTAATGGTTACATTTTTTTCTTCATGAATCTAGATATACTGAAATCAGCGCCTCGTAATAAAGGTGAGGGGGGTTGATATGACTTTTAAGGTTTTTTGTTTTTGTTTTTTTTGCCTTTTAGACTAGTCAGATTTGGTTTTCTTAACTTCTGACACAACTGGATAAACTCTTTAGGTAAGAAGAATTTTCTCTTAAGGGAAAGGTTGTGCATACCTTTTGAAATGGTTTTTGAAATTTTTGACTTGCAGAAAACTTGCAAGCATAGTAAAAAGAATGCTATATCCTTTGTCCAGATCATCACTTTTTAATATTTGCTGTATTTGTTTTTCTGAACAGCTTGAAAGTAGGTTGTTTTTCACTGTTTTCTGAACCATTTGAAAGTAGGTTGGCTATATCATGCTCTTTTACCCTTTAAATACTTGTGTGTATTCCTTACTACAAGCTTATTTTTTTAATGGAATCATAATATTAAAAATTTAGGAAATTTAACATTGGTATAGTACTTCATAGTTTACGTTCAGGTTTGTCAATTGTCCCAGTAATGATTTTATATATATATATATATATTTTTTTTATCACCAGGAAAATATCTAGTTCAGGATCACATAGCTAGTTTTCTAATTTGAAATAATTCTTAAGCCCTTCTTTATCTTTTATGAAATTGACATTTTGAAGAATACAGGCACCCCTTCCCCTTTGTTTTTCCCCCGTGGCAGAAATGTTCCTTTCTCATCTGAAGACCAGCCTGTTTACCTGGGTTCATGATTTTACTTTTTCTTTGTTTTTGGTCTGTGATCTTTCACTATCAGTTATCCACTCTCTAGGAAATGTACTCTGTCCTTGTCCATAGGGTCCTAGTCCAACAAATATGAATTCCCTCCCCCTGAATCTTATATTGGGGCTGTCAGTTTTTTGTTGATGTATTTTCTAAAAGTCAAATTTGGAAGGAAAGAAAATTAGAGGCAATTTATCCTTCACGTGAATTGCACAAACCCAATAAAAAAAAATGATTGTTGTGGGCCATGCTTTAAAATTTTATGTGTATTTGTGTATATACCTGCCCCTTCCCCCTCATTCCTGGTCCCCTGCCTCAAGTAGGGCTAAAAGAAGCAAGTTCATTTCCTATAGAAGAAAGTATGTGTGCCTCCTGAATATGTGGAGTTTAACTTTTTATTTTGACATAACAGTGGCTCACAGAAAATTACAAAAAAAAAAATGTACAGAAAGGTATCATGTACCCTTTATCTAGCTTCCTCCTATGGTTATATTACATAACTATCATATACAGAATCTCAACCAGGAAATTGACATTAATACAATCTGCAGACCCTACTCAGATTTCATCAGTTTTTACAGGCGCTAGTGTATGTGTGGGGTGTGTGTGGGGGGGTGGGGCATGTATCCTTCTGAGAAGTTTTATTCTATGTATACATTCATGTAACCACCACTAATTTGTATTTTTAAACATTCACTTTCATGCAAATCAAAATTTTTTTTCTTTTTGAGATGAAGTCTTGCTCTTGTTGTCCAGGCTGGAGTGCAGTAGTGCGATCTCTGCTCACTGCAAACTCTGCCTCCCAGGTTCAAGTGAGTGTCTTGCCTCAGCCTCTTGAGTAGCTGGGATTACAGGTGCCTGCCACCACAACCAGCTAATTTTTGTATTTTTAGTAGAGACGAGGTTTCACCATGTTGGCCAGGCTGGTCTCGAACTCCTGATGTCAGATTATCCCTCCACCTTGGCCTCCCAAAGCACTGGGATTACAGGCGTGAGCCACCGTACCCAGCCTGCAAATGAGATTTTTATCAAATTGATAATGGGCTTAAAAAAATAGAACTGGTTAAGTTATGCAGTACAGAAAATGACCAGAGGTAACGAATGCAAAGTAGAATTGGATTTTGGTTTAAAAGTAAAGTAAGAAATATATTCAAGGCAGAACTTCTCCACATTTTTAAGTTGGATCCTTGAAGCAAGATTATTCCCCTATCCACCACCTTCCCCACCACTTTTTTTGTTTTGTGTAGAGATTGGGGTCTTACTGTGTTGCCTGGGCTAATCCTCCAATTCCTGGGTTCAAGCATTCTTCCACTTCACACTCCTGAGTAGTTGGAACTGCTGACATCCACCACTGCCCTCCTTTGTTATTTATTTATTTGAGACAGGATCTCATTATGTTTCCCAAGCTGGTCTTGGACTCTTTGGCTCAAGCAATCCACCTGCCTTGGCCTCCCAAAGTGTTAGGATTACAGGAGTGAGCCATCACGTTTGGCCCTCCTTTGTTTTTAATAGCATATTCTGTAATTGAGATGTACCTGCTTTTTTTTTCTCATGATTAGATCAGGTTGCACATCTGCAGCTGGAATACTATGTAAGCATGTTACATCCTTCTCAAGGTGTCATATCCAGAGTCATTGATGATAATTTTGAGAATCCATTCAAAGATACACTGTATAGTGTATTGTTTTTCCTATTGTAGCTAATAGCCATTCTGTGGGAGACACTTTTAAGATCCTGAAACTGTCCGGACGCAGTGCCTCACGTCTGTAATCCCAGCCCTTTGGGAGGCCAAGGCAGGTGGATCATGAGGTCAAGAGATCGAGACCATCCTGGCCAACATGGTGAAACCCCATCTCTACTAAAAATGCAAAAATTGGCTGGGCATGGTGGCACGTGCCTGTAGTCCCAGCTACTCGGGAGGCTGAGGCAGGAGAATTGCTTGAACCCAGGAGGCGGAGGTTGCGGTGAACCGAGATTGCGCCATTGCACTCCAGCCTGGGTAACAAGAGCAAAACTCCGTCTCAAAAAAAAAAAAAAAAAAAAAAGCAAAAATTAGCTGGGCATGGTGTGTACGCCTGTAATCCCAGCTACTCGGGAGGCTGAGGCAGGAGAATTGCTTGAACCTGGGAGGCAGAGGTTGGAGAGAGCCAAGATTGTGCCACTGCACTCCAGCCTGGCAACAGAGGGAGACTCAGTCTCAAAAAAAAATTTTTTTTTTAATTAAAATAAAAAGATCCTGAAACTGTCTCATACCTTATCAGACCTGCCCCCTCCCCTCCCAATTTAGAATCCATTGATTTTTGCTCAAACTAATCTTTGTAGTGGTAGAGTGGTCATAGCAAAATTGTGATTTTTCTGACTTCTCTGCTTCAGTATTTATAAAATCATCATTCTATTATAAGAAGAACCTTCTTTTTACCCCTTAGCTATTTATCTATTAGTGTAGACTCACAGGTTCCTTTTCTGTACAATGGATTATAATACATTACTATTCAAATTTAGTTTGCATAAATTTTGTCCCTGCTATAATTTTACTTATGCTGTATGTGTACTTATTTACATTGCTTTTTTAATGAAAATATTTTGTTTTTCCATCATAACAATCATTTTTATTGGTTTCAGAATAATTTATTCAGTTGACTATACCATATTTTAGTTGGTCACTTGTCTGTTGTTAGATTTATTATTGTTTTTAACTTTATGGCTGTTGTAACTAATGTCTTGATGAACGTCTTTCTGCCTGAAGCTTTTTCTTCACATTGTTAGCTAGATTTCTACATTTACTACTACTGCTACTAGGTAGCACATTTTTGAATCCTTAAGATATGCCAAGCACTGATCTGTATTAGTGCATTTAATCCTCAAAACAATCCAATTAGGTAGATGCTGTTATAATCTACATTTTATGATGAGGAATCTGAGGCACTGAGCGGTTAAATATTTTGCACACAGTTGAGTCGGTGGTGAATAGCCAAGCTGGGACTTAACTGCAGACAGTAGGAGTCCAGAGCTGGAGCACTTCTTTCCCTGCTGCCTGGGCTGTGTTGCCCACAACACCATATCAGATAGTAGGGATGCTTCTAAGGCTGTTCATGCCCCTTACTGCTGTGCTTTCCAAAAGGATTGCAGTAATTTATTGCGCCAGAGCAGTGTGTAAGATCAGTTCTACTGTCCCTTTGGCAGCATTGGGTCCTTGCTGATCATATGTCACTGTTCTATCAGTTTTCCTTTTTAAATGCTTTCCACACTATCACTTATGGACCATTTCTAGTCCTTGCCATGCGTCATTATTAATCTTTGTTTTCAGTGTTACAGTGCTATAGCATCTTTGGGATTTGAGACCTTCAAGGTAAATTATTGAGAATAACAAGGACAGTAAAATTATGTGAAAATGAAAGTGTATGTACACGTTTTATCAGAGGGCTTGAATTGTATTTTAGGTTTGACAAACTTCAACTTTACAAGATGAGGTCTACAGTTGTGATTTGAACCATTTTCTTATCGGTGATTCTCATCCAGATAACTATATATTCAAGTTGTCTAAGGAACTTTAAAAAATAATGATGCTTGCGCCTCACTGCCAGAGATTCAAATGGAATGGATCTGGTTTGGAGCTTGGCATGAGAATATGTTTAAAATCTCCCCTCGGTGATCCTGCTATCCAGTTGGATATAGTTTCTTCTATATTCTATACAGAGAGAGGTGAAGAATTGAAAGAATTCTTCATGTAGCCCTTATTGCTTATGTAGGGAACAAAATGTAGGTAAGTTGGTATACTTTATACAGTAGACCCAAACATTTTCTGAACTTAGCTTCAAGGTGATGTATTTGGTTTTTGTTTTGTTTTTTTGAGACAGGGTAATCATTCTGTCATCCAGGCTAGAGTGCAGTGGTGCAGTTACAGCTCACTGCAGCCTCAAATTCCTGGGCTCAAGTTGATCCTCCTGCGTCAGCTTCCTGAATGGTTGGAAATACAGACATGCACCAAGATTTACTTATCTTTTTGAGATGAAGTCTCACTCTGTCACCCAGGCTGGAGTGCAGTGGTGCAATTTCCTCCTCCCAGGTTCAAGGTGTTCTCCTGTCTCAGCCTCCTGAGTAACTGGGGTTACAGGCACATGCCACCATGCCCAGCTAATTTTTGTATTTTTAGTAGAGATATGGTTTCACAATGTTGGCCGGGCTGGTCTCAAAGTCCTGACCTCAAGTGATTCACCCACCTCGGCCTCCCAAAGTGTTGGGTTTACAGGTGTGAGCCACCATGTCTGGCCCCAGACAGGCACCAGTTTTAAAATTTAAGACTGTGTTTATTGATTTAATGTGAATGTTTCTTTTGGGTGCTAAACTATTACATTGACTCAACCTATTTTATGTATATTATTTCATAATATCTAATTGTTTACCTCTTTAAGTCTTAAAGCTTGTGCACTCTGTATTACTTTAGAGATCCTTTAAGATAGAGAAGGTGCTTGGGTGGGTCTTACTATCCTGAGGTATTTCCTATGAAATTTTTTTTTGTTTGTTTGCCATCCCAGAAATATTTATTTATATTTTGGATGCCACCTTAAATTTTCTAAATTTATGAAAAATTATTAAAACAATATTGCTGTGTATGCTTTATGCTTTTATTTTTATTTTATTTGACTTTATTTTGAGACAGGGTCTGGCTCTATTGCCCAGGCTGACGTGCAGTGGCATGATCTTGGCTCACTGCACCTTCCACTCCCGGGCAAAAGCCATCCTCCCACCTCAGCCTCCTGAATAGCTGGGACTACAGGTGTACACCACCATGCCCGGCTAACTTTTGTATTTTTTGTAGAGACAGAGTTCCGTCATGTTGCCCAGGCTGGTCTAAACTCATGAGCTCAAGTGATCCACCTGCCTCAGCCTTCCAAAGCACTGGCCAGTACAGGTGTGAGCCACTGTACCGGTCTGTGCTTTTATTTTTAAAGTAACAGTGCAGATATTTTAATATTCTTCCTATCTCTTTGTTCCATATACTTTCCTCCCTTTAGGTTCCCATGGCGTATGAATTTGTAGTTCCCATCAAATGAGGAAATTTATTTGGGAGTGTTGACTGAACTTGCATTGTGAAAAATAGTACATATGCTAATAGCTTACACAAAGCTCATCTGCTTGTGGGAAACTTAGGATTTTTATTCATCTTGTTGTGCAAGTAGCCTGTTAACATGCAGTATTTCAGTTGTTCTTATTTTACAAATGCTAGCAACTTAAGAGATTTCATAATTTTCAGATGGGCCATCAACTGAGAAAGACCTTGACGAAAAGAAAAAAGACCCTGCAATTACATCACAGAACAGCCCTGAAGCAAGAGAAGAAAGGTACTTCACAATATAGACATTTATTTATATTGCAAGTCAGAGTTGTTTTTGTTTTTTTTTGTTGTTTTTTTTTTTTTTATTTTTTTATTTTTGAGACGGAGTTTCGCTCTTGTTACCCAGGCTGGAGTGCAATGGCGCGATCTCAGCTCACCGCAACCTCCGCCTCCTGGGTTCAAGCAATTCTCCTGCCTCAGCCTCCCGAGTAGCTGGGACTACAGGCACGTGCCACCATGCCCAGCTAATTTTTGTATTTTTAATAGAGACGGGGTTTCACCATGTTGACCAGGATGGTCTCGATCTCTTGACCTCGTGATCCACCTGCCTCGGCCTCCCAAAGTTCTGGGATTACAGGCGTGAGCCACCGCGCCGAGCCGCAAGTCAGAGTTTTACCTTCTCCATCAATTCCCGCATAACCTTATGTTCCCCTATTTACACTCCTTTTTTTGTTTTCTCATCAAATGGAAGTAGTGAACGTATGTAGCCAAGTATTCTAAGTTTTGGTTTTTTTTTTTTTTTTTTTTCAGATTTCTTGAAAATTTGAGAGGTAGAAGACACTGAATAAATAAGTTATTTATATTGTACTCAACAAGTTTAATCGAATGGGATTACTGGGTTAGGCACTGAGAATTGATCATGGAGGTAGTGATTAGAGATTCAAATGGTTACTTCCTCTATTTACCACATTTCTTTTTTAGATTTATTTTGGCTCTTGATTTCTCATTCTCCTTTACATGCCTTTTTAATTCCTTTTGAATTTAACAATTTGTGGCCAGGCGTGGTGGCTCATGCCTATAATCTTAGCATTTTGGAAAGCTGAGGTGGGCTGATCACTTGAGGTTAGGAGTTTGAGACCAGCCTGGTGAAACTCTTTCTCTACAACAACAACAAAAAAAAAGCCAGACGTGGTGGTCTATAGTCTTAGCTTCTTGGGAGGCTGAGATAGAATTGCTTGAACCCGGGAGGCAGAGGTTGCAATGAGCCAAGATCCCACCACTGCATTCCAGCCTGAGCGATGGAGTGAGACCCTGTTTTGAAGAAAAAAAAAAAAGCAGTTTGTCATAAGAATTTAAACGAAGAGTTCAAATTGTCCCTCACCTCCTGTGAAGCCTTTGCATTTGTTTTTTCCTGTTACATATTATGAGCTATGCAGTATTGAACATGTTGCCATAATAGGGCACAGGTAGTTAAATACAAATTGTTCCTCTGTTCTTGGGAATCTGGTAGGTTAACGGTCAACATTGATTTAAAGCAATGGTTCTCAACATTGATTTAAAGCAATGGTTCTCAAAAGTGTGGTCCCTGGTAAAGGAGGGACCCTGACAGCTTGTTAGAAATATGATTCTCAGTTCTTGTCCTGTAACTGCTGAATCAGGAATTCTGGTGCGGAGGGGCCCAGAAATCAGTTTTTTAATAAGCTTTTCAGGTGATTCAATGCACTCAAGTTATAGAACCCATGCTTTAGAGCAGCGACTTCCAAACTCTGTTCTGTCCCTGAACTTTTGGCTGCTGTGTAACCCACTTAGAGATGTAGAAGTATCTACAGGCTGGCCCAGTTTGGAGTGCAGTGGCGTGATCTTGGCTTACTATAACCTCCACCTCCTGGGTTCAAGCAGTTCTCCTCCGTCAGCCTCCCAAGTACCTGGGATTACAGGTGCCCACCATGCCTGGCTAATTTTTGGGTTTCTAGTGGAGATGGGGTTTTGCCATGTTGGCCAGGCTGGTCTTGAACTCCTGACCTCAGGGGATCTGGCCTCCTCAGTGTCCCAAAGTGCTTGGATTATAGGTGTGAGCCACTGTGCCCGGCCTACTTTTTTTTTGTTTGTTTATTTTTCATTTTTGAGACGGAGTCTTACTGTGTTGCCCAGGCTGGAGGGCAGTGGTGTGATCTTGGCTCACTGCAACCTCTACCTCCCGAGTTCAAATGATTCTCCTGCCTCAGCCTCCTGAGTAGCTGGGATTACAGGCGCACGCCACCATACTTGGCTAATTTTTGCATTTTTAGTAAAGACAGTATTTCACCATGTTGGCCAGACTGGTCTTGAACTCCCAGCCACAGGTGATGCACCTGCCTCAGCCTCCCAAAGTGCTGGGATTGTAGGTGTAAGCCACTGAGCCCAACCCGTGCTGAGGTATTTAGGGCATTAAGCTACTACCGATTTTGACTTAGTTTCTCAGTATTTTCCCAAAGTTGATTATGTACTCCTCATGTTAATGTTAATATCTCATACACTGTTATTGTTTTCATTTGTATTAACTATATTAAATATATATATTAAACATATATTAACTGTACCAACTATATTAAAAGGGGTAAGTCAAAGGTGGGCTTAAACAACAATTGTTAATAAAATGTATGCATTTTTTTTTCTAACCTATCATATCTGTTTAGTTTCCTTAAATCTGGAATAGTTCCTCAGTCTCTCACTGTCTTCGTCTTTATTTTTTTGAGATGGAGTCTAGCTCTGTCCCCCAGGCTGGAATGCAGTGGTGCAGTCTTGGCTCACTGCAACCTCTGCCTCCCAGGTTCAAGTGATTCTCCTGTCTCAGCAGGCTGGAATGCAGTGGTGCAGTCTTGGCTCACTGCAACCTCTGCCTCCCAGGTTCAAGTGATTCTCCTGTCTCAGCCTCCCCAGTAGCTGGGATTAGAAGTGTGCCTTACCACACCCAGCTAACTTTTGTACTTTTAGTAGAGATGGGGTTTCGTTATGTTGCCCAGGCTGGTCTCAAACTCTTGATCTCAAGTGATCTGCCCACCTTGGCCTCTTAAAGTGCTGGGATTACCAGTGTGAGCCACTGTGCCTAGCCTCTTGTTGTCTTTTGTCAGTTTTATATGCTTGACATTTAGGTCTAGAGCCTGTCTGCAAAAGCAAATTACTATGTATCAAGTCTGTTAAAGTAACTAGTTGGTATCTATCTACACACACTACACCACACATACATGCACACACACACAGAAAAGAGGATTGGAGAAATGTATCTGAGGAGTCACGTAAAGAAAGATACAAGGTTAAATCTAAGTTGCTTGCAGCTAAGCAGGATTTTATATTTTGGGTGCAAGAGTTTAAGGAGAAAGTAATATGTTTAAATGCTTAAAGGAGGGATCAGAATGTAGGAAGTGGGACAATAGTGAAACTAGTGAGGAAAAGTTTACCTCAGTTCATTTGGGCAGTTTCCCTTGGTTCCTGTGTAGCGTTTGACTACAGACACAGAGAAGCAAAAGCATTTAATCAAAGTGTTTAAGAAGTGGGTGTTTGGCTGGGTGTGGTGGCTCACACTTATAATCTCAGCACTTTTTGGAGGCCAAGGTGGAGGGGATCACTTGAGCCCAGGAGTTTGAGACCAGCCCAGGCAGCATAGTGAGACCCTGTCTCTACAAATAATAATAGTAAAAATTAGGTGTGATGGCACATGCCTGTGGTCCCAGCTGAGAGGCTGAGGCAGGAGAATCACCTGAGCTTGGGAGGTTAAGGCTGCAGTGAGCCATGATTGTTACCCTGCACTTCAGTCTGGGTGACAGAGTGAGATTCTGTCTCAAAAAAAAGTGGGTTTTGGAGCCTGGCATGGTGGCTTGTGCACTTTAGGAGGCCAAGGCAGGATTATCACTTGAGGTCAGGAATTCGAGACCAGCCTGGACAACATAGAGAGACCCAAAATGTTTGTTTTTTTTTTTTTTTTTTTTTGAGACAGTCTTGCTCTTTTACCCAGGCTGGAGTGCAGTGACATAGTCAAGGTTCTCTGACTCTCTGACTGCAACCTCAACCTCTCATGCTCAAGTGAGCCTCCCACTTCAGCCTCCCAAGTAGCTAGGACCACAGGTACATACCACCATGCTTGGCTAATTTTTAAAACTGTTTTTGTAGACCCTGTGTCTCACTATGTTGTCCAGGCTGCTCTTGAACTCCTGGGATTACAGGCATGAGCCAGCTTGCCTAACCAAAAAATATTTTAAAAATTAGGGGGGCATGGTGGTGTGCACCTGTAGTCCTAGTTACTCAGGAGGCTGAGGCAGAAGGATTGCTTGAGCCCAGGAGCTCAAAGCTGCGTGAGCTATAATGGCACCACTGCACAGCATTATTGCTCTGTTCACCACTGAAAAGTCTTGCTCAGTTGCTCAGGCTGGAGTCTTAAAAAAAGAAATAGATTTTTAAACATTGGTTTGCTCATTTATTTATCACTGACAGACATTATGCCACGTAATGAGAATACAAAGAAAAGTTAAGTCCTAGTTTTTGCTCTTGAGAAACTCAGTCTGATAGAGACAAAGTGTATGAAAAGTCGTCGTATACAAACCTGTGTGAATCAATATTTTGGGAATACAGGGGAAAATCAGAGAAGGCTTCAGAAAGGAACTGATTAAACTTAGAAGGTACTAATGACAATCTTACCCACAGTGACCTGTTTGTGAAGTCTGACAGTGGTTATGTTTTGGAGAGAAGGCAAAGGGATATGTTCTTGCCGTATTGCAGCAAGTCATATCTATGGATGGTGAATGATTTAATCAATCTTTGAAGAGGGTTATGGCAGCTATCCTCAATGAGATAAAACTTAATTGAAACCAGGAAGATTATGTTGGAAAGAACCCATTTTAGAGATAATCCAACATAAGAAGCTATTCAGAAGCAACTGAAAGGATTAGGTTGACTGGAAAATTATAAAACTGCTCAAATGTTCATATTGAGGTGATGTTTCTGGGGAGAAACACACCATTTTGTAGCCTCACGACTCATCTGTACACATGATATTTGTCTCACTGGGGACCTCACTGTCTAAGTGGAACAAGGTTTTCCTTTTTCCTTTTTTGAGTTGAAGTCTCGCTATGTCACCCAGGCTGGAGTACAGTGGTACAATCTTGGCTCACTGAAACCTCTACCTCCTGGGTTCAAGTGATTCTCCTGGCTCAGCCTTCCAAGTAGCTGGGATTATAAGCGCATGCCACCACGCTCAGCTAATTTTTGTATTTTTGGTAGAGATGGGATTCCACCATTTTGCCCAGGCTGGATTCAAACTCCACTGGCCTTAAGTGATCCTCCCGTTTTGGCCTCCCAAAGTGCTGGGATTACAGATGTGAACCACCACGCCCAGCGAAACAGGGTTTTTGAAGCATTCTCTCTCTATCTCTCTATCTCTCTATCTCTTTCTCTCCCTCTCTTGTCCCTCCCTCCCTTCCTCTCTCTCTCTCTCTCCCCTTCTTCCCCTCCTTCCCTCCCTCTCTCTGTACTTGCGTTCTGTCTCTCTGTCTCTAGTTTTAGTTGAAAGCTGTCATTCTGTGGTCTCGTCCCTTCATCCCTCTTCTCATACCAAGATCATTGCTTTTCATTTATTGTACTAAACTGTAATGGGTATTTTCTCTTTTAAAAATATCGCTTAATATTGGCCAAGCGTGGTGACTCATGCCTGTAATCCCAGCACTTTGGGAGGTCGTGGCAGGCGGATCACGAGGTCAGGAGTTGGAGACCAGCCTGGCCAACATGGCGAAACCCCGTCTCTACTAAAAATAAAAAAATTAGCCAGGTGTTGTGGAGAGCGCCTGTAATTCCAGCTACTCAGGAGGCTGAGACAAGACAATCGCTTGAACTTGGGAGGTGGAGGTTGTAGTAAGCCAAGACCTGTGCCAGCGCACTCCAGCCTGGGTGACAGAGCAAGACTCTGTCTCAGAAAAAGAAAAAATTTGCTTAATATTTAAAAGGAGAATCAACGATAACATGTTTAGTTGGTTTTTTAAAAAGACACGAGCCTAGTCTCTTTACTAAATGGTAAAATTTTTAACTTCTTTTTAATCTGTATGCAGATGTTTTTTCCCTCCCGTAAAGGCCACTGAGATACTGTGTCATTTTTTTAGGACCCACGATAGTAATTTTGCATGATAGTAATGTTGTTACTTTGAGAGGATTGTTTTTGATTTCTTTTTGGGGTGTTTCTGTATGCATATTTCAGTACCTCCAGCGGCAATGTAAGCAACAGAAAGGATGAGAGAAATGCTCGAGATACTTATGTTTCATCCTTTCCTCGGGCACCAAGCACTTCTGATTCTGTGCGGTTGAAGTGTAGGGAGATGCTTGCTGCAGCTCTTCGAACAGGAGGTAAGTCCAGTGCATGTCGTTTTATTTCTCAGCCCTTTGGTCACCACCACCAACCACTGCCATACTGCTGTTTGATGAGTGTCACCCTGTGTATAGCCACCCAGTGCTGCTTAGCTCAGGGAGAAGTTGTTCCTGATAGTGGTCTGTTAAGTGGGAGAGGAGGAGGAATACTGGGGCCTTTGCTTGTTACTGTGTAATTGCAAGAAATAGATTCCCTCTAATACTTGGATGTTTTCCCTGATTTCATAGTAATGTACATTTTTTTCTCACAAATCTTTTATTTCCCCACAATTTAATCTGCAAACTATGTACCCTGATCTTATATTGAGAGTTAACAATACTGAATTATTAAATAAATAGTATGACATATCGTTTTGTATTCATAATTCCAGGGGGGCTTCATTTATATGTGGGAGCTTAATTTGATTTGAAAGTATCCAGTCTTAACAAGTAACATTTTGGCTTTAAAGTTTTATATACGGGAATATTTATCATCTTATACAAATTCATCCTTTCTCTTTTCTCTTATTCTGGACCATAACTAGTTAGTTTGACCTGTTTTTCTCCTTACTCTGCCCTTTCTACGTTGATTTCCTTACTGTCTCTCTCACTGTCTCTCTCTCTCCCCATATATATAGATACATGTGTACACACACACACACACACACACACACACATACATATACATATATATGAGTGTATATATATTCTCCTAGTTTATTTCCTTCTATCCTTTTGAATATTTGTATAGGAGTCTTCTGAGTGTGTATGTGTAATTGGCAGATAAAATGAATGTTTTCTTTGCATTGAAGTCTGAGTAGCAGGAGACAAGACAGTTCTTTCTGTAACTTTCTCTACTCTCTACTGGAGCAGCCAGAATTTATGGAGGTATGAAAGAAGAGTTGCCTGCTAGATCAGTTACTTCCTGTGCCTGAGGGATCAGAAGTCATCAGTGCAGGAGCACTGTGGGTATCAGGTGATGCCCACAAAAGGAAGTCTAGTGGACAGTGAAGAGACTAGATTTTTTTTTTTTTTTTTACAGCACAGGACATAGTTTAGAAGAGACCAGATTCTAATGAGACTCAACTGACCGGCTTCTTTATGCCAGACAAATTGCGTTGAAGAAATAGAAAAGCAATTTAATTACCTGGTATTAGAGTTTTCTTTTAATCTGTTATAATAACTTGACAATTCTTTGTGCCTGTTTTTAGATGACTACATTGCAATTGGAGCTGATGAGGAAGAATTAGGATCTCAAATTGAAGAAGATATCCTTTTTATATATACTCATAATTGTTTTAAGTAATTTGCTAGCTTAACTACAATTTTTCCTGCTAGTATAGAATTCAAAGTCTTATTCTTCAGTTTCTATCTTGATTGTTTTGTTTTCTTGGAAAGGAGTGTGACATCTATGTCATTTTATTTGTCTTTTTTTGTTATTTAAAAGTAAAGTACAGTATTGATGGCATTTAAATTTTTCTGCCTTGTATATAGAGAATGTAATGTCTGAATTTAAGTTGTGCAAAAGGGCGTGGAAGGCACACACACACACACACACGTAAATGTGAAGACTTCTCAGGGGAACCTCAGTTCACACAGTCACCTGAGCTCATTATCCCACACGAAGCGTGTTCATACTGAGCACTGGGAAAGGGCTCCAGGAGAGGGGTACTGTGTGTAGGTACCTGGAACATGTAGGCAGCTGTGTAACATGAGACTGTCCTGGTTGAGGAAATTCCTGGTTGTTAGGAAGGGTTCCAGGGTTCAGCTTTGGCAGTGGCCTCTTCTGCAGATGAAAAGAGCCTGCTGAGGTAGCTCCTGCTGAACTAGGGGAGGAGATGAATCCCCACAGCCATGCTGAATGGTCTCAGAGACCCTACGGGAACTGTGTGACCAGAGACTTTTAGGTTCCTTAGTAGAATTCAGATTTGAGCAAGTAAAGTTTGAATAAGTTCAAGCTCTTTTTTAAAACATATGCTTTCTCATGTTGAGTACTTGAGTTACTTTTTGAAATGCTGTTGACTTGCATGGTGCTGGCACTAAACTTAGAAAATAAAACATGACTAGTCTGGGCATAGTGGCTCGTGTCTGTAATCCCAGCACTTTGGGAGGCCAAGACGGGTGGATCACCTGAGGAATCGGAGACCAGCCTGGCCAACATGGTGAAAACCTGTCTTTACTAAAAATACAAAAATTAGCCGGGCGTGGTGGCACACCTGTAATCCCAGGCTGAGGCAGGAGAATTGCTTGAATCCGGGAGGTGGAGGTTGCAGTGAGCTGAGACCGCGCCACTGCACTCCAGCCTAGGTGACAGAGCGAGACTCTCTTCCCCTCCCTGCCCCACCCAAAAAAAAAACAACTAGTTTATAGTGGAAAAGTAATATTGGTATATTATTTGCCAATTTCAGTTCAAGGAATTAGATATGGTACCTTGTTTTTAATATACTCTAAATTGGAAACAGTTGTTGTGAACTGCTTAGAAATTTCAGGAATTCTTATTTTGGCAGAATGAGGGGCAGGGAGAAGTGATCTTATTTTTTATAATTTTACCTTTTTTCCTTAATGGCTTCTTACCTATATATCAAGAAATAAGGAATACAGACATGAAATACAAAAATAGAGTACGAAGTAGGATATCAAATCTTAAAGATGCGAAGAATCCAAATTTAAGGAAAAATGTCCTCTGTGGGAATATTCCTCCTGACTTATTTGCTAGAATGACAGCAGAAGTGAGTATGCATGAATCTGAGGTTTCTATAATGTGATTCCATGTTGTGAAGTGTAAAACCTATTATCATCATAGAGTACTATATAAAATATTGCATATGTAATAAATTTCCATTAATTATTCTGATGTATATTAGACAAATACTGAAGGTAATTGTAGTTTTTATCATCAATACTTTGCTTCTTCTCCAGCTGTTTCTATGCTTTTAGGGTGATTACATTAAATTATTGTCCAAAAATAAGAGTGTTTTACTTTTTATGAATTCATGTAGAACCAGAGAGTTGAATCTCTAAATGCAAGTACACTTTGTGAGTGCCAATCCTTTTTCATGGTTAAACACTATAGAATTTGTCACGTCTTACTGATTATTTCTTTTGTTTTTGCTCTTGTTGCCCATGCTGGGGTGCAGTGGCGCTATCTCAGCTTACTGCAACCTCTGCCTCCCAGGTTCAAGCGATTCTCCTTATAGGGAATTATGGAAAAAAATGAAATTCGTAGCTTGCTATTTATAGACATGGTTGTTCGCAGATGACAGCTATGTTGTGTCTACAATTTCACTGTTTTAGTAAACATTCGAGAGGGTGAATTTTTCTTCTGTATACAAACATACCTCAGAGATATTGCAAGTTTAGATTGGACTACTGCAATAAAGTGAATATTGCAATAAAGTGAGTCACACAAATTTTTTGACTTTTCAGTATATATAAAAGTTATGCTTATACCATAATCTACTAAATGAAATAACATTATATCTAAGAAAACAGTGTACACCTTATACCTTGCTAAACAACGTACACCTTGCTAAAAATTGCTAAGGATCATCTGAGCCTTCAGCAGGTCGTGCTATTTTTGCTGGAAAAGGGAATTGCCTGTATGTTGACAGCTGCTGACTGATTAGGGTAGTGGTTATTGAAGGTAGAGGTGGCTGTGATAATTTTGTAAAATAAGACAACAATGAAGTTTGCTGTATTGATGGAGCAAATATTCGTGAAATATTTCTTTGTAGCTTATGATGCTGTTTAATAGCATTTGTCCATAGTAGATGTTCTTTCAGAATTGGAGTCAGTGCTATCAAATGCCACTGCTGCTTTTTCAACTAAGTTCATGTAATATTCTAAATCTTTTGTTGTTCTTTCAACAATGTTCACAGCATCTTCACCAGAAATAGGTTCCATCTCAAGAAATCACTTTGCTAATCCACAAGAGACAACTCATTTGTTTAGCTTTTATTATAAGATTGAAGCAACTCAGTCACATCTTCATGCTCCACTTCTAATTTTCCTTCTCATGATTTTTTCACCATATCTGCAGTTACTTTCTTTTTTGGAGTGGGGGTGAGTGGGGGATGGAGTTTCGGTGTTGTCACCCAGACTGGAATGCAACAGCGTGATCTTGGCTCACTGCAACCTTCACCTCCCGGGTTCAAGCAATTCTCCTGCCTCAGTCTCCCGAGTAGCTAGGATTACAGGTGCCTGCCACCACACCCCGCTAATTTTTGTATTTTTAGTAGAGACAGGGTTTCACCATGTTGGCCTGGCTGGTCTGGAAATCCTGACCTCAGGTGATCCACCCGCCTCAGCCTTCCAAAGTGCTGGGATTACAGGCGTGAGCCACGTGCCCCTCCGTGGTTACTTTCTCCAGTGAAGTCAAACCCCTCAAAGTCATCTATGATAACTGGAGTCAACTTCTTTCAAACTCTTCTAAATGTTGATATTTTGACCTCTTCCCAATGAATCACTAATGTTCCTAATGGCATCTAGGATGGTAATCCTTTCCAAAATGTTTTCAGTTTACTTTACCCAGATCTGTCTGAGGAATTACTTTTTCTTGGGGAGCTACAGCCTTGCAAAATGTATTTCTGAAATAATAAAACTTGAAAGTCAGCTTAGCATGGTGGCTTATGCCTATAATCTGAGCAGTTTGGGAGGTTAAGATGGGCAGATTGCTTGAGCCCAGGAGTTGGACACCAGCCTGGGCAACATGGTGAATTCCCATCTCTACAAAAAAAAAAGAAAACAATTAGGTGGGCATGGGGGCATGTTCCTGTAATCCCAGCTACTCAGGAGGCTGAGGTGGGAGGATCACTTGAGAGGTGGAGGTTTCGGTGAGCTGAGATTGTGCCTCCAGTGTGGGCAGCAGAGTGAAACCCTGTCTCAAAAGTCAGAATTACTCCTTGATCCATGAACTGCAGAATGAATGTTGTTGTTAGCAGGCATGAAAATAACATTAACCTCCTTGTATATCTCCATCAGAGCTATTGGATGGCTAGGTATATTAATGATTAGGTGCATTGTCAAGGAGTAGGAATGTTTTCAAAGAAATCTTTTTTTCTGAGCAGTAGGCTTAGAATATTCAGTAAATCATGCTTTAAATAGATGTGCTGTCATCCAGGCTTTGTTGTTTCATTTATAAAACACAGACAGAGTAGATGTAGCATAACTCTTAAGGGCCCTAAGATTTTCAAAATGGTAAATGAGCATTGTCTTCAATTTGAAGTCACCAGATGACTTCAAACCCCTAGCAAGAGAGTCCTTCAAAGTCCTTTGAGGCTTTGAAGCCAGGCATTGACTTCTCCTCTCTAGCTATGAAAGTTCTAGATGTCACCCTCTTCCAGCTTACATCAACATTGACAACCTGTTGTTTAGAATAGCTACCTTCATCAATGATCTAAGCTAGGTCTTCTGGATAACTTGCTGCAGCTTCTCCATCAGCATTTGCTACTTCACCTTGCATTTTATACTGTGTTATGTCTTTCCTTAAACCTCAAGAACCTGCATCTTGTATCCTCTAACTTTTCTTCTGCAGCTTCCTCATCTCTCGCAGCATTGAAGAGTTAAGGCCTTGTTCTGCATTAGGCTTTGGCTTAAGGGAATGTTGTGGCTGGTTTGATCTTCTATCTAGGCCACTAAAATGTTTTCCTATCAGTAGTAGGGCTGTTTTGATCATTATTCATGTGTTCACTGGAGTAGCACTTTAACTGGTGGAAGAGGCCTAGCTTCTGGCTTATCCCAGCTTTCCACATCCCTTCCTTACTAAACTTAGTCATTTCTAGGTTTTGATTTAAAGTGAGAGACATGTTGACTCTTCCTTGTCCTTGAATACTTACAGGCCATCATAGAGTTATTAATTGGCCTAATTTCAGTATTGTGATGTCTCAGGGAGTAGGGAGGCCCAAAAAGAAATAAAGAAACAGGGAAAGAATGGAGCAGTCAGAACACACACATTTGTCAAGTTTACCGTCCTGTGTGGTCACAGTTAGTGGTGCCGCCAAAACAATGTTAGTAACATGAGAAATTACTGATCACAGATCACCTAACAGATATAATAATAGTGAAAATGCTTGAAATATTGTGAGAATTGCCAAAATGTGACACAGAGACGTGAAATGAGCACATGCTGTTGGAAAAATAATGCCAGTAGACTTGCTCAACACAGTGTTTCTGCACACCTTCAATTTGTAAAAAATGCAGTATCTGCAAAGTACAGTAAAATGAAGCACAATAGCGCAGAGTAAGATAAAGAAAAGTATGACTGTGGCTAGTAAAAACTGGCACGAGAAGATGACCCTGGCGTATTCTATGCATTTCTTGCCTCAAAACTGGAATCAGATATTCCTCCAGAGATTCCTGACTTCTTTTGGGGGTGGGGTGGAGGCAGTGGTATTAGAGGCTCTAATACCTCTAATACTAGAGGTACTCACTGCTGTATGTTTACATTGTTCATAGTGTAATCACTTGACAACTTCCTCCTGTCACTGCACAGACAAAACCAATTCACTGAGATTGCCCTTTGCAGTTGAGAAAATTTTATTAACTCAAGACTGGCCATGCAGGAGACGAAGTTATTACTCAAATCAGTCACTCTGAAGACTTGGAGATTAGAGTTTTTCAAGGGTAGTTTGGTGGTGACTATTCCTAGGTGACTAGGGAATGGGTGCTGCTGATTGGATGGGGATGCAATCACAGGGATGTGGGAAGTGGTCCTTCTGTACCTCTGGGTGAGGGGCCTGAGTTCTAGAGGGCTCAGTCTGAAAAACATCTCAAAAAACCAATCTGAGGTTCTACAATAATACTGTTACGTATAGGAGCAATTAGGGAAGTCACACACCTTGTGCCCTCTGGCCACATGACTCCTGAGCAGTGAGGGATTATAGAAACTATGCCTACATTTTAGCAGAGTTCAGGCCCTTCCCATAATCCTAATCTGGCCTTTCGTTAGTCTTGCAAAGGTGATCTCAGGCTCTGAACGAGGAGGGATTGGTTTTAGGGAAGGACTGTTATTATCCTTGTATCAAAGTTAAACTATAAACTAAATTCCTCCCATGGTTAGCTTGGCCTGGGCCCAGGAATGGGAAGATAGCCAGCCTGTGACACTAGAAGCAAGATGGAGTCAGCCATGTTAGATTTTGCTCACTCTCATAATCTTTGCAAAGATGGTTTCATTAGACTTTAAATAATACTTAAATCTAATTTTCACATACCAACTTTTAAGGATCTGAAAAAATTTTAAGGCCGGGCATGGTGGCTCATACCTGTAATCCCAGCACTTTGGGTGGCTGAGGCGGGCGGATAATGGGGTCAGGAGATGAGACCATCCTAACACAGTGAAACCCCATCTCTACTAAAAATACAAAAAATTAGCCGAACATGGTGGCGCATGCCTTTAGTCTCAGCTACTTGGGAGGCTGAGGCAGGAGAATCACTTGAAACTGGAAGGCAGAGGTTGCAGTGAGCTGAGATCTCACCACTGCATTGCAGCCTGGTGACAGAGCGAGACTCCGTCTCAAAAAAAAAAAAAAAAAGAAGTAAAAGAAAAAAAAATTTTTAAGAAATTAAACTGTTAAAGGCCTGTGAAGAAAAATATTAATGCTTTTAAAACTTTAAAGGTTGATATGTGTTTTATTATTAGGCTAATTGAGCATAAAAACATTCAGGATATATATAGAAGGTGTCTATAACTGAGTGGTATTGCCCCCCTCCCTAATAGGAAATGGCTAGTGATGAGCTGAAAGAGATGCGGAAAAACTTGACCAAAGAAGCCATCAGAGAGCATCAGATGGCCAAGACTGGTGGGACCCAAACTGACTTGTTCACGTGTGGCAAATGTAAAAAGAAGAATTGCACTTACACACAGGTTTGTGATTGTTTATAGATTCTTAGTTTATATTAAGAATGCTTGCAATTCCTGTTTTAAAATAAATAGCAAAGATAATTACCAGCATGATAGTCCCTCACTTACCCATGGAGGGACATGTTCTAAGACCCTGAGTGGATGCCTGAAACTACAGATAGTACCTAACCCTATGTATACCATGTTTTTTCCTATACATACGTACTGATAAGTTTTATTTATAAATTAAGCATAGGAAGAGATTCACAACAATAACTGTTAATCAAATTGAACAATTATAACAAGATACTGTTATATAAGTAATGTGAATGTGGTTTCTGTCTCTCACAATATCTTACACTGTACTCACCCCTGTTCATGTGATGAGATGAAGCAAAGTGAATGATGTCATCATTGTGACTAAATGTTAGGCTGCTGTTGACCTTCTGATGATCCATCAGAAGGAGGCTCATCTGCTTCAGGTAGTCCTGCCTCATCAAGCCCTGATGATATGGATGACTAATGGGTAGGTAGCGTATACAGTGATGCACACTGGACAAAGGGATGATGTGTATCACAAGTGGGACAGGGTAGGATAGTACAGGCTGTCCTCATGCTACTCAGAACAATGTGCAGTTTAAAACCGATGAGTTGTTTACTTCTGGAATTTTTTACTTAATATTTTTGGACCACTGGTAACTGAAACCATGGAAAGAAAGCCCATGGATAACGGGACTAATTCAAGAGAAGATAAGATTTCTTTCTTAAGTGTAAGAATGATTTCTTTTTTTTTTTTTTTTTTTTTTTTTTTTT
>PVKV010016073.1:0-51965 GCA_004027835.1 Alouatta palliata | reverse complement strand
GAGGGAACAGTAATCAGCCAGGGGAACAGCAACCAGGCAGAGGGAACCAAAACTGGGCAAAGGGAACAGTGACCAAGTGGAAGAACAGCAACCAGGCAGAGGGAACCAAAACTGGGCAGAGGGAACAGTGACCAGGTGGAAGAACAGCAACCAGGCAGAGGGAACTGCAACCAGGTGGAGGAACAGCACCCAGGTGGAGAAACAGCAGCCAGGCAGAGGGAATCACAACCAGGCAGAGGGAATCGCAACCGGGCAGAGGGAACAGTACTAGCGGGAGGGAACCGCAACCAGGCAGAGGGAACCACAACCAGGCAGAGGGAACCGCAACCGGGCAGAGGGAACCGCAACTGGGCAGACGGAACCGTGACAGGCAGAAGGAACCGCGACCAGCAGAGGGCTCCCAGCACGGCCAGCACATCTCCCCAGACCCTCCCAGACTGCCATAGCTGGCGGGGTCCCTGGCTCTTTACTGATAAACTTATTGGTAGACTGACAAATACCACGACATCCTGGTCACTATTTTCTGCCATGACAGCACTCCCTACCAAGGCCGATCAACAGTCACGTTCGCCCTGTCGGCTTTCATTTACTCCCCTGACCCGGTGTGTACACCGGGTCTGGCAGAGCAGGCAAAACAGACCAGGTGTCCAGCCTGGGCAGCAGAGGCAGAGTCATCCCAGCTAAGGGGCTCCGTGTGCACACCCCCATTCTGCACACTGAGTGCCATGGCAGTGCCCAGTAGGCTGCAACCAGAGGGTGATTAGACTTGGACAGGATAGTGGAACAAGCTCTGATGCCCCAAATGTTACAGGTTCTATGGTAGTAAGACTTGGATTTGGGGGACTTGAGTAGGGGGCTGGGGCACAGCTCCAAGATATGGGGAGAGGAGGGACCCAGCGTCCCAAACGGAGACATAAAGCCAGCCTGCTCCTGCCCCGAGTTCTTCTGCCTCCTTCCTGTGGATGGATTTTGTTAACTTTCTTTTCCCAGTTCCAACACTTAGGTATTTTAAATTTTCCTCTTTAAGTAGTAAGCTTAAAGTTTGTCACTTTTTAAAAATATATATATACAGAGTTTCGCTCTTGTTGCCCAGGCTGGAGTGCAATGATGTGATTTCAGCTCACCGCAACCTCCATCTCCCGGATTCAAGTGATTCTCCTGCCTCAGTTTCCCGAGTAGCTGGGATCACAGGCATGCGCCACCAGGCCTGGCTAATTTTGTATTTTTAGTAGAGATGGGGTTTCTCCATGTTGGTCAGACTGGTCTTGAACTCCCGACCTCAGGTGATCCGCCCGCTTTAGCCTCATACAGGCGTGAGTCACCACGCCCAGCTAGTTTGTCACTTTTACTCTGAGGACGTCTTTAGCTGTCCTCCTGATTTTGACAGGAAGTATTCAGTTTTCATTACCTTCTACAGAATCCTAAGGCCAGATTTTACTTTTTCTTGGACCGGCAGTTATTTGCAGGCGTGTTCACTTCCCAGGGACTATGTTCTCGTTAAGGAGGCTTCAGCTTCATGGTTCTCGTTTTAGGGAACTTGTAATTAAAATGCTCTTTGTGGTCAAGCACATGATCCCTATTTTATAAATGCTCCCCTGGATATGAGAAAAAAGCTTGAGTTCTCCATGGAGCATAACATTCTCTATGTCTGTAATAATAAAGCCAATAAAGTAAATGTAATAAAACTTATGGAAGTAACTGATCTTTCTTAAATGCTTCCCACGTGCCCGCTGCCTTCCCTGTGCTATTTAGTTTATTTCTAATCCCTGTATTATCTCACTGGTGAGGAAGAGACAGGGGTCCAGAGACGTCAGGTTAGGTGAGGGCTGCGCAGGCCACAGCCTCGGGCACCATTCACATAGCTTCAGAAGTTAGGAGGATGGCCAGGTGGCGAATCCAGAGGAAGAGCAGGTCCAAGGTGAAGCTGCCACAGGCTGCGGGAGCTTGGAATGACTGAGCTGGATATTAGAAAATTTGTCAGTTGCCACTTGGAGGTGGGAGCAGAGGCCATGAGGTCAGGTGAGCTTACGGGAGAAAAGGTGGGAAGAGGGTAAGGGCAGACGTCAGGGGAGCACCCACACTTAGGGGCAAGTGAAAGAGGAGGAGGCAAAGCCTCCATAGAGCTCCAGGATTCTCACTCTGGTGCAGGCAGAACCACTCGGGGTGCAATCAACATGCAGATGCCCATGCCCACTCCCCCAGCCGCCCTGGTGCCCATCAGTGTGGGAGGATCAAGGACATGGAAAGCGTGGTGGCCTGAAACCCCATGAGGGGACCCCAGGGTGGGCAGGTCAGTGGTGTACAATGCTCTGGAGAGGTCCAGGGACACGGGTGGGAGGGCACAGTTGCTGGATTCATTGAGACAAACCCACACTCTAGCTGTCTCTGAAGCCTCTGAATCATCAGAGCCACCCAGGGCACTTGTTACTAAAAATACAGGTTCCTAGGCTCCAACCCAGCCCTGCTGCAGCAAATCCTCCAGCAGAAGAGCCAAGGAATCTGTGTTGTTGTTGTTGTTTTGCAAAAGAGTCTTGCTCTGTTGCCCAGGCTAGATGGAGTGCAGTGGCGTGATCTCCGCTCACTGTAACCTCTACCTCCCAGGTTCAAGTGATTCTCCTGCCTCAGCCTCCCAAGTAACTGCGATTACAGGCACCTGCCACCACACTCAGCTAATTTTTGTATTTTTAGCAGAGACAGCATTTCATCATGATGGCCAGGCTGGTCTCGAACTCTTGACCTCAAGTGATCCACCTGCCTTAGCCTCCCATACTGCTGTGACTACAGGTGTGAGCCACCACTACCGGCCACAATCTGCATTTTTAAAGAGCATTAAGATAGTTTTTGAGGCTCATGAGTTTAGGAAGCTCTGTTCTGGCCCTACTTCCCTGCTACATGCCCTATCCTGTGCTTTCCAGTAACGGGGGAGCCGAGCAAGCCCCTCCCAATGAGGATGCCGCCTTGACTTCTGTCTCAGAGCAGAGTTAGTGTTTACTCAGAACCGATGTGATCAATAACACTGACGTTCTTTTCTAAGCCAGAGAATGACCCGTCGCCTCCTTCCATTCCCCTCACGCTCTAAGACCCTGATACAGGACCCGGAGAAGCAACCGGAAGAACCAGGATCGTGTCCTGGGATCAGGGCCCCATGAGGGCCACAGCTAGGCTGAAATGAGACAGACATGGCCGATGTGCCTCCAAATGTGCAGAGTTGGGAGGGTACCAGTCAGGCCAGTTCCCCACAAAGCTGGTCTCAGGGCAGGGCTGGACCTGCTGCTGTCCCCAAGGTTCAATCTGCCCCTCGAAGTATCTCAGCTCCCTCCGTCCCCAGCTGTTAGGGTCTCTTGCGGTGTAATTCAAGGAGGATCACAACAACTAAATGTAGAAATGGGGCTTTTCTTGCGGCTTCTCAAAATCGCCCGAAAACGGCTACTGGGCTGCTCACTGAAGGGTACCCAGGAAGATGACAAGACAGATTTGAGAACTGGGAAACTTGCTAAGAAGGGAAATACACTCGTGGACACGCGATTCCAGGAGAGCGCCTTTCTTCCAGCCGTCTGTCTTTCCCAGAGTGGAACGTTCGCCATGGCATCCTGCCCCAGCCAGTCCCCGAGAATCCCCTGGGGAGCTTGGGAAACTACAGCTGCTGCGCTCGCCCCCCCACCCACACCCCTGGGGTCTGGGTCACCTGTCGGGTGGGGTCTGGGTGTCTGTGGTTTTAAGAGTTCCCCAAGTGACCTTAACAGGCAGCAGAGACAAGGCCACAGATCCAACCTTTCAGGGGAGGGGTCAACACCACCACCTCCAGCAGAGGAGACATACAGACCGGATCTGATGGAGGCAAGAGAAGCGGGCAGGATGCGGAGGAAGGGCTGGCTCTAAGCCAAAGGAGGCTGCGTCCCCCTCAGTAGAGCTGGTGGCCCAGGAAGGAGCTGAGACGGAGGGGAAGGCTCCAAAGCTGACCACAGAATGGGTGGCTGGCAGGGGACAGGGGAGATGGTTAAGGAGTATAAAAAAATAGAAAGAATGAATAAGGCCTACTATTCGATAGCACAACAGAGTGACCATAGTCAATAACTTAAATGTACATTTTAAAATAACTAAAAGAATGTTAAGGGGATTGTTTGTAACATAAAGGATAAAGGCTTGAGGAAATGGATACCCCATTCTCTGCGATGTGCTTATTTCTTTCTTTTCTTTTTTTAAGACGGAGTCTTGCTCTGTCATCCAGGCTGGAGTGCAGGGCGCGGTCTCAGCTCATTGTAACCTCCGTCTCCGGGGCTCAAGTGATTCTCCTGCCTCCGCCTCCTGAGTAGCTGGGATTACAGGCACCCGCCACCTTGCCCAGCTTATTTTTCTATTTTTAGTAGAGATGGGGGTTTACCATGTTAGCCAGGCTGGTCTCGAACTCCTGACCTCAAGTGATCCACCCACCCTGGCCTCCCACAGTGCTGGGATTACAGGCATGAGCCACCACGGCTGGCCAATGTGCTTATTTCACACTGTGTGCCTATATCAATCACACCATCTCATGTACCCCATAAATATACACACCCATAAGACATTTTTTTAAGAAGCTGTCCACGGACAGAATTCAAACTTTTTAATTACATAAGAGGTGAGCCCACCTGCCAAAACTGCCTGGGAAGGGCAGCCTAGATCACAGAGATTGAGGAAGATGTGACATGGCCTGGTGGGGCCTCCAGATTAACAGCCCCAGCATCGCATGGAATGTGGGGGCAGTTTGAGTTCTTGGGCCCCTCCCAACCTCCTGAACGCTTGGGGTGAGCCCAGGGAGCAAGAGTCAAGTCTCTCAGGTGAGTGCATAGCATGGCCGCCTGCGGCTTGTGAACCAGTGGTGTCTGGGGGACAGGGTGGAGAAGAAGGCCACTTCACTAGGAAGAAACACCCAGAAACTGCAAACCACGTGGTTATTCAGATAAATGGGTTAGTAATAAAAAGTCCCAGGAAGATCAACGATAGGCCAAGGGCTAGAGGCTGGAATGGGGAGGGAAGGTCAGGCCCACAGACAGGCAGAGGTTGCAGCCAGAAAATGGAGGGAACATCTACAGTCCCTGCATTTCCCAGCAGAAACCTCAGCAGCCAGAAGACAAACAAAGCCTTCCAGGCCCTGTAAGCAACACTTCCCGCTAGAACGCCCTACTCAGCCAGAAGTCATCTGAGACTGCAAAGCTCAGGAAGAGGACCCTGCAGGCCCCAGGACAGAGACTATCCCTTCCTTCGTTAGTAATTTCAATGTCTACAGACGCATCTGATCAATGGCACTCACTCACCCACAGACATGGCCACATGAGGACACTGTGGCCAAAGCGGAGGGCGCAGTTTCCAATGAGCCTGCCACCCCTTTGGGGCTCGATGTTGATGAAGAGACAGGCAACATGTTACCAAAGGGCACCCCGGGGCTGGCAGAGCCACAGGACAGCAGAAGCCTGGGTCCCCAGCACCATGGGCTGCCTATTGGCCCTGGATCACTCACAGCTGCATTGTTAAAAGAAAGGAAAAGTCCTCTCTCTTGCTGAAGCCATGCTATCTGGGGGGCAGCTGAGCCTATTCCAGTTAACATATAGCTTTTCTTGGGGAGCCACTGGAGGACACGTTCTGTCAAAACTGGCAAACAGGAAAACTGAAGATCCGTGAATCTGGGCATCCAACCCAGGTGAGTGGCAAGGGCCGTCCCAGGAGGGCAGCTGAGAGCAGGCACAGAATGAGCAACGTGGAGGAGGACCGAAGGCAGAGCCCTCCAGGGAAGATGGCAGGGAACAGTTCCACGGCAGCCAGACTGTACTGAGCATCCTACGGAGCTGCTGGAGGGCATGGAGCAACCATTGGCTATGGTAGTAACAGTTTCAGGGAAAGCAATCATAGGACCCCACCCAACGAGCAGGGATGGGCTCACGCACCGGAAACTTACACATCAAGGGACAGCAACGGAGCCTCATGCTTAGAGAGCCAAGTCCTGAATCACAAACAGCAGCTACCCCTGCAGGAGTGATGGGAGGAAGAAAGACCCACAAGCCCTCTGGATCCTTTCCACAATACTTAAGTTTAAAATAATTAACTTAAAAATAAAAAATAAAGTACCAAGGAAAAAGCCAAGGCCTCCAAAAGGTGAGAAGCGAAGAATGCATGTTGAAGACTCCTCTGGGTCTGCCTTGAACAGGGCTACTGGCTGACCCCCAGAACTTCCATCTTCCAAGGTCTGGACCCCCACAGGCATCTGCTAGGTCACCCCTTCAGTCTGTACAAACAAACGTGGGGGTAGTGAAGGGGAGAACAGGGAAGAAACTGGTCTTTTCTGGGCTGAACCCTAGCACTCTATGGAGGAGGGAGAGGGACCATGGAGTGACCAGGCTGGCCCTCTCCACATGCCCTTCAACCCAGAACAGCACAGACCCCACCAACCCTTCTCTGGCACGGGACAACTGTCCTCCACACCCTCCATGTGGCCTTCAACCCAGAACCGCACAGACCCCGCCAACCCTCCTCCTGCACGGGACAGTAACTGTCCTCCACACCCTCGGCCTCACTCCCCACATCTTTTCTATTCCCCCAACTGAAGACACGAGGTTCTGTCTGTGTACCCAGAAAAGCAGCAATGAGTTCCTCTCTGGTGGGAGCACTACATTCTACCTGCGATTCCAGCCAGAACAGCTCCTCCCGTTCCGAGACACCCTTCACGAGTTTATCGCCACCCAGACCTGTGTGTAAAGTCCTCAAGACCAGGGCTAGCCTATGCGTGGAAATAGAAAACGGGACTCGAGCGCAGCTGTTCAGACATATCTGCAGTCTAAAATTACAGAATCAAGGCTAAATTGGCACCCATTTCACCGTTTTCTTCTGCAACTGGCATCTAGTGAATTACAGTTTAGGGAAGATTTTGATTCAAATGATTTTAGATGCCATTCTTGCCAACAGTACCCTACAGAAAAATACAATAAAATATTTTTTATTCATTCATTCCTGGTGAGTTACCAGGCCCTATAAGAGAAGGTTAAGCTTGGTAAAATTATTAGACAGATTTTTACAAATTGTGGGCACAAAATCCCTGCTAAAACAGGCATTAACTATTGTAAAGCCATTGTAAACGCTTCTTAACACACATCTCAGCATGTGCCTGTATCAGTGAAGCAGCTTAGACACTGTAAATGAGCACGACACGCTACAGACTTCCAAGGGGCTGTTCCAATGATTCTTCCGCTCCTGGCATCTCAGTGATGCCTTTCAGCACATAAAGAAAGGTTGGGCTTAAGGGTGTGCCAAGCAGACAGTGATGACGGAAACGCCACATTTAGTGAAAAATGTCTAACATGTTGACAAAATGAGCAAAAGTTGTAGCACAGAGTTTCACAAACTACAGGTAGAATGGAGCTCTAAGAGGCCCAAAGGCAATACTCAGAAGTGGCAGAAGCCTGGGCTTGGGGCTGGCCAGGCTCTGAAGACGGAGCTGCTGCCCACCCTGGAATTCGAGGGAGGGGACAGATGGGGACACTAAGGAAGGGAAACAGGAAATGCTTCTGAGGCGACAGCTGTTCTCAGGGCAGTGAGATATTGACTGTCACAATGCTCGTGGGCCTGGGAAGTTATAAAGCAGGGCTTCCCTTGGTGAGACCTTGGTTAATCAGATTGAAGAGCAGTGCATCCAGCACTGAGTGGAAAGAGGAAAACAATCATGGAATAGAAAAAAGAAATAAACTTTAGAAACGTATCTCCAGGGTTCAACAGATTCACCTGCTTCAGCCTCCCGCGTAGCTGGGATTACAAGCACGTGCCACCATTCCCGGCTAACTTTTGTATTTTTCTTTTTCAGATGAAGTCTCGCTCTGTCACCTAGGCTGGAGTGCAGTGGCACGATCTCGGCTCACTGCAACCTCCACCTCCTGGGTTCAAGTGATTTTCTTGCCTCAGCCTCATGAGTAGCTGGGATTAAAGAGGTGCGCCACCACACCCAGCTACTTTTTGGATTTTTAGTAGAGATGGGGTTTCTCCACGTTGGCCAGACTGGTCTAGAACTCCTAACCTCATGATCCGCCCGCCTCGGTCTCCCAAAGTGCTGGAATTACAGGCATGAGCCACCATGCCCAGCCTTAAATTTTGTAGTTGTAGTAGAGATGGGGTTTCACCATGTTGGTCAGGCTGGTCTCGAACTCCTGAACTTGTGATCCGCCCCCTTGGCCTCCCAAAGTGCAGCCTGGGTGACAGAGTGAGATTCCATCTCAGAAAAAAAAAAAAAAGAAAGAAACATATCTCACATCAGGACCAGGCGCGGTGGCTCACGCCTGTGATTGCAGCACTTTGGGAGGCCAAGGTGGGCCGATCACTTGAGGTCAAGAGTTTAAGACCAGCCTGGCCAACATGGTGAAACCCCATCTCTACTTAAAATGCAAAGATTAGCTGAGTATGGTGGCATGCGCCTGTAATCCCAGCTACTTGGGAAGCTGAGGCGGGAGAATTGCTCAGAGGTGGGAGAATGGTTTGAACCTGAGAGGAGGAAGATGCAGTGAGACAAGATGATGCCACTGCACTCCAACCTGGGCAACAAAGCAAGACTCCATCTCACAGGCCTAGAGCCCACTGTTCAAACCTGAAAGTGATTGGTGCCTCTCATTCATGGAATGAGTATCTGCAAGGTGCCACTTTGACTCTCTGTGGGTGCTGGAGCCAACACAAAGACTATGATCCAGTCCCTGCTCTTGAGGTGTCCCTGGTAGAAATACCAATGTAAGCCAACAGAGAGTGGGGCCATTTGAGCTGGGTTTTGAAGGATAAATAGGAGTTTTCTGAGTAGAGAAGAAAGGAGAACTTGGTGTTAAAGGCAATTAGAAATAACAGCATTGTGCAAAAGTGCTTGCTGTGCCTTGGGACAGATGAATAGCTCAGTACACCCAGAACAGCTGTGCCCACACTTCGCTAACCACACGCCGCCTTCACAACTTCTGCTATCACCGATACCACTTCACTACGATCTTATCTCCCTGATGCTTTTCTTCAAATCAACTTGTTCTTAAAGTTTACTTCAGTCTCATTCAAAATTACAGTAGCCATGAAATTATGGATTTGATATGCTATCTATGTTTTCCCTAAATCACAAAAAATAATTACACATTATGGGCTGGGCACAGTGGCTCACTCCTGTAATCCCAGCACTTTGCGAGGCCGAGACAGACAGATCACGAGGTCAGGAGATCGAGACCATCCTGGCTAACACAGTGAAACCCCATCTCTACTAAAAATACAAAAAATTAGCTGCGTGTGGTGGCACACACCTGTAGCCCCAGCTACTCGGGAGGCTGAGGCAGGAGAATCGCTTGAACCCTGGAGGTGGAGGTTGCAGTGAGCCAAGATCATGCCACTGCACTCCAGCTCCAGCCTGGATGACAGAATGAGACTCCATCTCCAAAAAAAAAAAAAATTTACACATTATGAAAGTAAAAAGTGTCCATCTGTGAACCTAGAGCTAAATCCTCTTGGGTTCCAGCTGTGTTTCTCAAACTCTAGGTAGCCGAGCTTGGAACTTTAAGGCCTGTGTAGTTTGAGAAGGAATCTGTGCTTACTGGGAAAAGATAAATGCAAACATTAGAGGAAAAACATTAACGAGCCACTGTCAGCAAGTCACAGTGCTAGCCTCCGGAGACATCAGTGCCCTGGCAAGGCCCTGCCCCTGACCCAGGGCAGGCATTAAACATCTCACGACTGTAAGATCCCGAGGCTGCATGTGACCCTCCTCTGGGACACAGTCATCCGTTTAACTTTCATCACTGACTTGAAAAACAGGCACCAGCGTATTTTCTGGTTTGTTTCGTTTTTTTGAGACAGTCTCACTGTCGCCCAGGCTGGAGTGCAGTGGCACAATCTCAGCTCACTGCCACCTCCACCTCCCAGATTCAAGTGATTCTCCTGCCTCAGCCTCCCAAGTAGCTGCCACCAAGCCTGGCAAATTTTTGTATTTTCAGTAGAGATGGGGTTTTGCCATGTTGTCCAGGCCAGTCTTGAACTCCTGACCTCAGGTGATCAACCCACCTCAGCCTCCGAAAGTGCTAGGACTACAGGCATGAACCACCGCACCCGGCCTGTCAGCGTATTTCCGTGATTTATTGTTCAATCTTTTTTTTGAGATAAGGTCTCGCTCTGTCGCCCAGGCTGAAGTGCAGTGGCTTGACCACGGCTCACTACAACTTCAACCTCCTGGGCTCGGGCGATCTTCCCACCTCAGCCTCCCAGTAGCTGGGATCACAGGCGTAGGCCACCACACCTAGCTTTATTTATTTTTCTTTGTAGAGACGGAGTCTCCCTGTGTTGCCCAGGCTGGTCTTGAACTCCTAAACTCAGGAGATCCTCCCGCCTCCATTTCCCAAACCACAGGGATTATAGGCACGGCCATTGCGCCTGGCCTATTTTGCAACTTCTTAAAAGTTTAAACTTATGCTTTACCAAACACAAGAGCCTCAGCTGTGTCAGATGGCTCCCAGAGGAACAACAATGACCCAAGGGACAGGAGTGGAGTGGCCAGGCCACTTTCTTCTTACCTCCATGCACAAAGCCGTGTAGGGTACAGTCTGAAGGCCCCACCAAGTGAATCAAGCTGGACTGGCTGTAGCTGACAGTGTTCGGCTCTGGAATTACAAAGGAGAGAGATTAATCGTGGGGTGGACTGACTGTCACAGCTGAAAGGTCTGGCAATGCCGAAACCACCCTCAGTCTGCACAGTCAACAAATATGTCTGAAGGCGGTCAGCTATGATTTCTCTAAGGAAAACCATGGTCTCCAAACAGGCTACAGTGGGTGAAGGAGAGGCTTTCAAGGATTCATGAGCCATTCTGTTAGTGGGTTATGAGGAGATTCTCTGGGGCCATCAGTACCTTGCAAGGCCCTGCCCAGGGGTAGCCACTAAGCCTCTCAAAGCTGTGAGGTTGCGTGTGACCCTCCACTGGGCTGTAGTTAACACTGGACTTGCATTTCCAATTTTATCAGAAGTGCCACAGTGTTTCTGTAAGTTACTCCACCGGCCTGAGAATGTACAGCTCCGCAGGGTGCAAGCTCTACCCTCCGGTCAGCCCCTACCCCATTCACTCCTCTATCGTCTCACTCCTGCGAATTCCTTGGGGGAGCTTCAGTCACCCAACACTGCAGTGCTCCTGAACTATCTTTAAGAGGCTGCACTTAAGAAAAAAAGAAGATGAAATATAGCTTCCAGTCTCTAGAAGGTAGAGCTTTCTTTTTTTTTTTTTTTTAACAGAGTCTCACTCTGTTGCCCAGGCTGAAGTACAGTGGTGCAATGTCAGCTCACTGCAGCACCCCCGTCGCGGGTCCAAGTGATTCTCGTGCCTCAGCCTCCTGAGTAGTTCAGATTACAGGCATATACATCCACACCCAGCTAATCTTTGTATTTTTTGTAAAGATGGGGTTTCACCACGTTGGCTAGGCTGGTCTTGAACTCCTAACCTCAGGCGATCCGCCTGCCTCAGCCTCCTAAAGTTCTGGGATTATAGGTGTGAGCCACTGCACCCAGCCAGAAGGCAGACCTTTCTCAACACTGCTTTTTCTCACAGGATGGAGATAAAACCCACGTAAACACCTGTGTAAACCAGCCTGGCATGCACACCCACCCTCCACCCCCAAGGCCTTCTGGTCAGTGACGAGACTTCATCTGTTCCCTGCCCAGGACAGCTGGCACTCAGAAAGGGTAGATCATTCCTGCCCGGCCAGCCCTGAGCTGTTGAACACGCCAGCCCACTGGGCCACGAAATGACTGGGACTCATTTCAGATTAATACAGGTCCTTTCTAGGTCTAGCCTTAGGCAAGTAATGTTTCTCAGCAGCCAAAAAGCTAGTGGGATGAAGGGTGGTCCTGATCCAGAAGTTGATACCTGGGGTCTCCTAAGTGTCCAGTGTCATTTCATCCTTTCTCTTTTTTTTTTTTTTTTAAGATGGAGTTTCACTCTTGTTGCCCAGGTTGGAGTTCAATGGCATGATCTCAGCTCACCGCAATGTTCGCCTCCCTGGTTCAAGTGATCCTCCTGCCTCGGCCTCCCAAGTAGCTGGAACTACAGGCATATGCCACCACACCCAGCTGATTTTTGTATTCTTAGTAGAGACAGGGTTTCGCCATGTTGGCCAGGCTGATCTTAAACCCTGCCTTCAGGTGATCCACCTGCCTCACCTCCTAAAGTGTTGGGATTACAGGTGTGAGCCACCACTCCCGGCCCAAGTGTCATTTCTGAGGCTCTGATGTGCTTCTAGGTCATGGGCTAAATTGTGTCCCCACAAATCATATGTTGAGGTCCTGACCTTGAGTGCCTCAGAATGTGACTGAATGTAAAGTAAGGATCTTTAAAGAAGTAACTAAGTTAAAATGAGGTCATGAGAGTGGGCTGTGTCTTCACAAGAGGAGGAGGTGAGGACAGACACATACAGGGCAAGATGGCATCTACAAGCCCAGCAGAGAGGCCTCGGGAGGCTCCAGCCTGCCAACACCTTGTCCTTGGCCTTCCAGCCTCCAGGACTGTGAGACGAATTTCTGCCGTTTTGGTGGGCACTCTTGTTACAGCAGCCCCAGCACACAGGTATACTCCACACACACAATTTCAAACCGGCTCCCCTGCCTCCTCTCCTGGTCACTGCTCGCTGTCATGTGAGGTTCTTCATTCCGGCCCCGCGCTTGCCCTCATGCCAAGGTGTGTGGGAAAAGTAGCCTGTCATAGAGTCAGAAGCAGAGTGGAGGAGCCCCTTCCAAAAAGCCACATCCTAGGGACAGCCACATCCTAGGGACCGCCCCACCCAGCACACACTCCTGAATGTGCATCAAGAGGCCCTTGCATCTGGGACCCCTCTGGGAGCTGGCTCAAAGCCAACCAACAGACCCCCCCTCCGAGCACCAAGGCTTCTGAGAAGGATCCCCTGGGGGCCCCAATGTTCCTGCGTTGCAGTCGGTTCATACAACCTGTGGCTTGGCCCAAGGGAGGGGATGCCTGTTCTCCCACCTGCCGCTTCAGTGTGGGCCTGCCAGGGTCTAGGGGTGTCCAAAATCAGCCTGCAATTGTCGAGGGCACCTTGGGCCTCAGAGGAATTGAGGATACCCTGAAACCTACAATAGCATGAGGGGAGAGGCTCTGAGAAGAGGCCAGAAAAGTGGGGCATTAAAAGACTGGAAATGCCTATTGTTGATTGACCTGGGAACTGAAGGAGACTGAAATCCAAAGCCCATTAAGACTCAGCCTTGCCGGGCACGGCGGCTCACGTCTATAATCCCAGCACTTTGGGAGGCCGAAGTGGGTGGATCACGAGGTCGAGAGATCGAGACCATCCTGGTCAACACGGTGAAACCCCGTCTCTACTAAAAATACAAAAATTAGCTGGGCATGGTGGCACGTGCCTGTAGTCCCAGCTACTCGGGAGGCTGAGGCAGGAGAATTGCTTGAACCCGGGAGGCAGAGGTTGCGGTGAGCCGAGATCGCACCATTGCACTCCGGCCTGGGTAACAAGAGCGAAACTCCATTTAAAAAAAAAAAAAAAAAAAGACTCAGCCTTGTGTCAAAAATCAGATTAAGGTGTGGTTTACCCAACCACATATGTCTTTAGAGTGAGAAAGACAGTGGAGTGGAGCGGGAAGGAAAAGCAACGACATACACCAGGCTGGGGCATTACACTTGGAAAGAATGCTGGGTGTGGTTCCCATCACGTGGAACTGACTGGAGGCAGACAGATCAAATGCCTACCAAGTTTACGAGGAATCTGAATTTGCCTGGACTGAAAAAAAGCTTTTGACTATGAAAACCCTAAAGTAACCTCCCTAAACCTAGACGGGCAGGAGGCGGGCTGAGGGCCCCATTTCCCGGTGCCCACTTGGATGAGGCCATGGAGGATAATGAACAGGGAGGAACCTTCCAGGAGGCTGAGCCAGGGACCATGTAGTTCTCCGCAAGAGCAGAATCAGGGTCTCACCAAAGACCCTTCCCCATGGCCACAGCTCAGACCCTGGCAAGAGTCTTCTCTGCTTGGGCCAGGGGCTCCTGGGTAGCTCCCGTTCTTTCCTTTCCTAAATGAGTGTGCTCTTCTGTTCCCTCTTCCGCTGCCATATAAAGGCTGCAAGTGCAGATAACTCATCATCTTAGTTCATCGGCTGCAGGAACATGAAGAATTGCATCTGAACACGACGGAGAAGACTGTGTGCATATAGCCAGCTGCTACGCTCTGAGGTCAGCACAGAGGCCAGCCAGAAATTCAGGAGGTCATCCTTGAGGGTGAGGTGCTCCAAGTGTCCAACGAATACAACAGGGACCTGGTGACTGGAGGGGCAGGACCAGGCAGAGACGACCAAGCCTGTCCCCACATACAGAAGGGCTGTGCTGCCCTGCCTCCTCTGCAGTGGGTGTGGAAATACCACTCATGTCCAGGCTGTGAGCAGAGTTAAATGCTGCTTCCAGGCCTGACCCACGGAAACCTCAGATGTGTGAGCCTCCCCACTCTGTCCCCTTCCAAGGTAACCGTCAAAGTTACCCATTAAAGACAGTGGAGGTATAGGACTGAAGGGGCCTGAATCCCCACATCTCTACCATTTGGAGGAAATCCAGCCCATTAGGAAAGCCTGATTTGGACTTTATCTAAGCAAGAAATAAACCTCGGCTGCAGGACCCGCAGGGTTTTGGGTTTGTCTGCTGCAGCAGTGAGGAAGACCTTGACTAATGCCGTGCCCAATCTTTGAACCTGCAGTTTCAAAATGATGTAAGGAGCCTGAACCAGGCCCTCAGGGTAGCAGTGGGTGAGGTTTCCACAGCCAACACAAAACTCTCCTTTTCGGATCCCATCCTACGTGACAAGCGATTTCCAGGGCTTCGTGGGTATTAGGTGTTTATGTCATCTTCACAACCCTATGGTTTCAGTTTCACCACCTCTGGTTCCAGCTGAGGGAACTGAGGCACGGGGAGGCTAAGTTCCCATGAAGTCAGCAGGGCTGGGTTCAAACCCAGACGGTCCAACTCCAGCACCTCCCTTCCTCCCCCATCCTCTCTTGCTTCCCCCATGCCCCCAGCCCCCAAACTACTGCTTACGGGAGCAGGACTATGGGCCTGGCCAGAGGGCCAGAGGCATCGGGTGGAAGGTGCTTCAGCCCGAGGCCTGGCCATGCTCACCACGTTCACACCCTCATGGATGGCTCAGGGCAGATCTTCCTGGGACTTGGCCAGAGCACTGCATGACCCCAGGAAGCAGATCCCAACCCAGGAGCCAGGGGCTAGGTGACCTACCAAGACCCCATCTGCACTGGAAGGGCTGGATCAGGCCTGGAAGTGAACACTATTTTCAACCCAAGGGCCAGGGATGAGGCAGGCCCCTGAACTTGTGTAAGGCAGGGCTAATTTTGTCATAAGCCCTAAAAATGGACAGCCATATGGCTGCACAGTCCCTACACGGTCGAAGCTGGACAGCCGACAGCTATAAATCCGAGGAGCTCATGGTAATTTCATTTTCTCTTGTCAGATGGAGAAAACAATAAGGATAACTGGCCTTTAAAAAATTTTATATTGGGCCAGGCACAGTGGCTCACGCCTGTAATCTCAGCACTTTGGGAGGCTGAGGCGGACAGATCACTTGAGTCAGGAGTCTGAGACCAGTCTGACCAACATGGCGAAACACTGTCTCTACTAAAAATACAAAAATTCCCTGGGCACAGTGGCGCATGCCTGTAATCCCAGGTACTCGGGAGGTTGAGGTACCAGAATCACTTGAACCCAGGAGGCAGAGGTTGCAGTGAGCCGAGATTGTATCTCGAGCCTGGACAACAGAGTGAGACTTTGCCTCAAAAAAAAAAAAAAAAAAAAAAAAAGCCAGGCATGGTGGCTCACACCTGTAATCCCAGCACTTTGGGAGGCCAAGGTGGGTAGATCACCTGAGGTCAGGAACTGGATGCTAACCTGGCCAACATGGTGAAACCCTGTCTCTAAAAATACAAAAATTAGCTAGGCATGGTGGCGTGCCTGTAATTCCAGCTACTCAGGAGGCTGAGGTAGGAGAATTGCCTGAACCTGGGAGGCGGAGGTAGCAGTGAGCCAAGATGGCGCCACTGCATGCCAGCCTGGGCGACAGAGTAAAACTCTGTCTCAAAAAAAAAAAAAAAAAAAAAAAAACTATCGACTAATTACAGCTGTATATATTGGACAACGGGCTTTTAAGGAACTCACAGACTCTGAGCTACCTGAAAGAGAGGCTGCCCCTGTGGAGGTTGCTAGGCAACAGTCTGAACTCTGGCTCTAAGATGAGATTCGGGATGTGGGAGGTGCAGGGGCTGGGAGGACGCAAGTCAAAGGCCAAGACACCCTCTCCAGGGCAGACAGGGAGGGTCCTCCCACAGGAAGGGACAGCATGGCTCACACTCGTTAGAAAGACCCCAGTGCCAGCCAGGCGCGGTGGCTCACGCCTGTAATCCCAGCACTTTGGGAGGTCGAGGCGGGCGGATCACGAGCTCAAGAGATCGAGACTATCCTGGCCAACATGGTGAAACCCCATCTCTACTAAAAAATACAAAAATTATCTGGGCGTGGTGGCACGTGCCTGTAGTCCCAGCTATTTGGGAGGCTAAGGCAGGAGAATTGCTTGAACCCAGGAGGCGGAGATTGCAGTGAGCCGAGATTGTGCCACTGCACTCTTCTCCCTGAGCTGCTGTTCCCCATTGACCAGGACACCCCTCCCAAACCCAAACTCACCCACACTGAGCCACCATACAAGAGACCAGGCTGGTCTCAAGAGCATACCCCTTGCTCCCGAGGACACTGGGCAGCCCTGACAAGGGAGGACCAGTCTAGCCCTGCCACTGAGATGCCAGCTCCACCCAGAAATGGGAGTCAGACATGCAGATGATCAGATATACTCAAGAAAGAATGGCCATGAGACTTCCTCAGAAACGTTTAAAAGCCAAGTTCTAATTCAATCATCTGAGGAAGATGCATTTTTATAAAACAAAAAAGTAAAAATAAAAGCACATAAAAATCAGGAAATCTTGAGATTTAGAAGGCCAACTCTGAATGATACTGAATACCACATTCTGAAAAATAGCATGTGCAGATTTACAGCCAATCAGAGGCTGGCAAACAACAGAATCCCATGAGTAAAGGAATTTAAACTGATTGAAAATCTTGAGTAATTTTAGTGTCCCTGAGGGTCAGTCAAAGGCAGAAGCTAGGATCTAATCCATGCCTCTCAAAGCCAGAGTCAGCCTGGCAGCGCTGCCCACTTCCTCAGCCCCCCACGGTCTGGCACCCACCCCAAGCCCTCTCCAGAAACCGCTCATGAAAAGATAGGTCCAGGCAGCCCCCACGTTCCACCCAGACCCTCTCCTCCACGCCCCCTTTGTGTTAGGCTAGACGTGGCCTCTGCTCATCTCTTACAAGGGCACCTGTCACTGGATTTGGGGCCCACCTGGGTAATCCAGATGACCTCATCTCAACATCCTTAGTGTAACCCTATCTGCAGAGACCCATTTTCCACGTAAGGTCCAATTCACGGCTCTAGGGATTTGAATGTGGACATATCTTCTGACCCTGAGCGCCGTGTTGGTGCCTTTCCTAAGACACCTTCCCTCCCTTGCATCCCATCACGGTCCTTGGGGCCTGTGTCTGACCTGCCCGCTGGGCTGCCCTCCCAGACACAGCCTGGGCACTGTCTGTCCCAGCACATGCCTCCAAGCCTGTCTGGTGTACTGCTGTGTTGAGAAACTTGCTGTCTGTTTAAATTTTATTTTTAAAAGGTATCTCAGGCCGGACGTGATGGCTCATACCTGTAATCCCAACACTTTGGGAGACCCAGGTGGGTGGAACATGAAGTCAGGAGTTCCAGACCAGCCTGGCCAAGATGGTGAAACCTTGTCTCTACTAAAAATACAAAAATTAGCCGAGTATGGTGGCATGTGCCTGTAATCTCAGCTACCTGGGAGGCTGAGGCAGAAGAATTGCTTGAACCCAGGAGGCGGAGGTTGCAGTGAGCTGAGAGTATGCCACTGTACTCCAGCCTGGGTGACAGAGCAATACTTCGTCTTGGGAAAAAAAAAAGGTATCTCTTCACTGGGGTTTCATCAAAGCAGCACCATTCTTTCTATTAATACTGATAGATTGATTTTCTTTTCCTTTCCTTTCCTTCCCTTTCCTTCCCTTTCCTTCCCTTCCTTCCCTCCCTCCCTCCCTCCCTCCCTTCCTTCCATGTGAAAAGAGAAGAAACCTACAGCAGATTCCCCAACAGTAAAGAAACCGACCTACCCAGTCCCACTGGCCTAGGGTGACAACCAGTCCACTTTTGGCAAGTTGAGGCTGGAGCACAGACTGGGTCAGAGACACAAATGTGACGCAAAGATACACAAACCCCTGTCTAAGCCTCAAGCTGACCTGTCTGGAAGTCAAGCACATGCCTGCTGTGCGCCAGCAGCCTAGCCCGGAAAGACAGGTGGTAATCTGCACCTTCTCCAGTCCCCCTAGTCCCCCCAGTCCCCCCGCCAGTCCCCCTTGATGCTGATGTGGACAAGGCCAGGGAGGTGGGTAGGCGGAACAATGCCCCAAGTCCGGGTTAGCAGGGCCAGGGTGCCTCTCCGGCAGGGCTGGGAGCAGGTGGACCCCAGAGTGGAGCCCACGTCATAGGCACACCCCAGGGGAAAAGGGATTACTTGAGGCAGGTCTGGACTGCTGCTGAGGGTGGTGGCAAAACAGAGAAAGCCGAGTCAGAAACTCAAACACCTGCCATGGCCAGGGTCCCTCAAGGGGCGGTGGGGGGCAGCAAAGGCTCCGCAGGCTGCAGTCCTGCGTGAGGACGGTGCCCTGTGGAACCCAGCACAGAGCATGAATGCGCCACAAGCACAGGCCGTCACAGGGAGGCAGAGAAGCACACAGTGCATTTCAGAGGGACCTCTCTCGCCACTATTACAACATGACCTTCATGTGTGCAGTGGGTAGAGGGGTAACACTCATTGCCTGCCCCCAAAGGCTCACCCTGTTCCTAGGGGGACTGATGCTTCCCAGGGCCCCCTGCCCTGAACTGTTTCTAGGAACTCGGGAGTTCCCTGGGTAGAAAGTCCTTGCTTGAGGGAAAACATCTCGTCATGCATTTGTTTGGATTTTGGATGAACATTTTGTGAAAGCCAGAGCATAGTGACATGAGGGCAAGAGGATGGATGGACAGAAGGGACCAACACTGCAGGGAAGCTGGGCACACTACAGAGCCCAGTGCCCGCTTGGCAGAGCCACTCCCCTAGTCAATATCTGAACAGCGGAGCCAAGAATAAGCGCCGCTTGAATAACTGCTGCCGTTTTTTCTTTTTTGGGTGAGTTGGAAATCCCATCAAGAACAAGGGACCTGGCTGGGTATGGTGGTTCATGCTTACAGTCCCAGCACTTTGGGAGGCCAAGGCAGGCTCATCACTTGAGGTCAGCAGTTCGACACCAAGCCTACTAACATAGTGAAACCCCATCTCTACTAAAAATACAAAAATTAGCCTGGCATGGTGGCATGTGCCTTAATGCCAGCTATTCAGAAGGCTGAGGCAGGGTTCAATTGCTTGAACCCAGGACGCAAAGGCTGCAATGAACCAAGATTGTGCCATTGTACTCCAGCCTGGGTGGCAGAGTGAGACACTGTCTCAAAAAAAGAAAGAACAAGCCACTGAGTGAACACGAGGAAAAGATACAACAAAAACCAGTTCCCTGTGAACAGGTGCAGCCGCCTGCCTGGCAGTGGAGGCCCCACGTGCAGTGCCCTCTTGGGAATCGCTAAGTTGCTCAGGTCACTTTCCAGCTGTGTGACTGGAGGGGTCTACATGGCTCAGGGCAGGGCTGGGGGACAGCCCGGCCTGGGGACCCCAGAGAGACCAGTTCCAGGAGAGTGCGCTCAGCACCTGGGGACCCTCGAACAGGAGGCTCACGTAGGCCTGGTCAGCTCCTGCCTCCTATGCGTCCCCAGAGAGGAGAGGCACCTGCTGCTGGTGTCCGCGGCTCTCACCTGGGTTGAGGACTGGCTGGACGATGTCCCCGTTCCTCCACTTGGTCTCCATGCGCTCCAGCTTCTGGGCTTCATATCGCTTCCGGCCCTCCTCCTCCTGCTCCTGCCGAGAATACTGCAGGAAACCAGAGACAGGTCAGGCCCAGGCGGGATACGGCCTCCTCCCCTTGCCCAATGGCCATGACCCCAGGCCCCTTACGTCACGTAGCCTTGTGTAACTGCAACTATTTTTTCTTCTGTTCATGTGTGTTTAATATAAGTAATAAGAATACAGAAAGAGAGAAATCCCAGGCAGCTCCACTCCCCAGAGACAACCTGGGTCCAATGTTCGGTTTAGATCCTTCCTGGACTTGCTTTTGTGCCCACAAACAGATAAAAAAGCTCTATGGTGATGTATGTGGAGTTTAAAAGCAACCGTGTTTTGCTATTTCACTGGATCATTTAACATGATTGTTGTAACTATGCGGGCACTTCTTCCCAATTTTTCTTTATTTTTAAAATTTATTTTATTTTATTGATTTTTGAGACAGAGTCTCACTCTGTCCCAGGCTAGAGAGCAGTGGTGCGATCTCGGCTCACTGCAACCTCTGCCCTCCGGGGTTCAAGTGATTATTCTGCCTCAGCCTCCTGAGCAGCTGGGACTACAGGAGCGCACCACCACGCCCAGCTAATTTTTGTATTTTAGTAGAGATCCAGCTAACTTTGGTATTTTTAGTAGAGATCATGGTTTTACCACGTTGGCCAGGATGCTCTCGATCTCTTGACCTCGTGATCTGCCTGCCTTGGCCTACCAAAGTGCTGGGATTACAGGTGTGAGCCACCGCGCCTGGCCCCTAGTTTTTCACTATTAAAACCATACCGATCCTAGGTTACTTCTAATCATTTTGCACTATCCCATTCCTTCCTAGGATTCATTCCAGAATAAAGGGACCCTTAGAAAGGCCCCACCCACTCTCCCAGGGCCGTGAGAGAGCAGAAGCTGTGTGTGTCGCTGCTGACCCTTGGTCAGTTGAACAGGCTGTATATTTGTAGAGAACAGGCAGTCAAAGATGGAACCATCCCCCTGAGACTCTCTTAATGGATCACAGGGATTTTGACCCCAGAAGTTAAAAATAAATGTGAAAATAAAACTCAGCACAGCCCAGGCATGGTGGCTCGTGCCTGTAATCCCAGCACTTTGGGAGGCTGAGACTTGAGATCAGGAGTTTGAGACCAGCCTGGCCAACATGGTGAAACCATGATCTCTACTAAAAATACCAAAATTAGCCAGGTGTGGTGGTGGGTGCATGTAGTCTCAGCTACTTGGGAGGTTGCGGCAAGGGAATCACTTGAACCCGGGAGGCGGAGGTTGCAGTGCGCTGAGATCACGTCACTGCACTCCAGCCTGGGCGACAGAGCAAGACTCCATCTCAAAAAAAAAAAAAAAACAACAACAACTCAGCACAAAAACCAAACCTCCTGAGTCCTGGGACACCACGGGGACTGCATTTCTTGGATGTAACAGTTCATCACTGCCCTCCTGTGCGCAGTGGAGGGGACACACCATACTCCCTCCCCCAAGGGACCCTCAGAGTGGACCTCGGGGCCTGTGTGCAGACCCTCTTCCTCCTCCATTCCCCAGGATCCTCTCCCTCCTCCTCTGCCAGGCCCTCCTGGCCGACCTCCTCCTGGCCATTCTGATTAGCCTTGACCTCGGCTCTCACATTCACTCATCTAACAATTCCAGCTAAGCCTATGGGGAAGCCACAGAACTCAGGGCTCTCGGGGGCCCTCTCGGGCGCCTGTTGAAGCCCCTCTGACCTAAACAAGTTCACTTCAGATGGCTGTGTTAGGCTTTCTTTCAAAAGCCAGTTGTAAACATCTCGATAATTCCTGCTCATGGCTCAGCTCCAAAACGGCACAGGGCCTGAACACCATTCCTCGGCTTAATTACCCATCATCTTCAGTTGAGAATCCATCTTCAAAAGAGGTTGAGAAGGGAGCTGAAGGGTTTCTTCAAAAGAAGCAAACTGTGCGGAGTGTTTTAAGTTGCAGTGGGTAATTCAACCTTTTCCTCCATAAATAAACCACGTCCTAATGTTCCATCGGCCAAGTGATGACAGAGAGGAGAGTTTGTGCTGTGCCTGCCTAGGAACACTGATGAGTGAATTCAACATCCTCAAGAAATGTCTTTTAAAGGGAATTTTTTTAAAGGAGCTAGCCCCCGGTCTAATAAATCCTTGGGGCATGCAGCACATTTGTCTGGGCTTGGCGGGCGCACAGGGAAATGATGGGGCCCCAGCCTGGACAGAAGCCATGAGGAGAAGCCCAGCCTCCTCCCCAACGCTGCCTTTCAATCTGAGAACAAAACTGCTGGAACATTTTAATGATGGCTGGCACCTAACTCTCACCCCCGAGGGCTCATCAAACCCAACTGATCTGAAGCAGCAGACAGCGTGGCCCAAATGTCTGAGACAGGCTGTGAACTCTTCACTTGAGCACACATTCAGACATTTGAAAAAAACAAAGCATCCACCCCCAGTGGCTACACAGCCTGTCCAGGGCTACGGCTGTCCCTCCGGTCATCCTGGGGCCCCTTTGGCCCATCACAGGGCCACCGAGATTCCCTGCTCACTGGGAAAGCTGTAGCCTCTGCCAGGCTGGGGAGGAAGGCAGAACAAAGAAAAGACACCCTACGCTGACGCCTGTGCACACAGCCAGCAGCTGGGTTCCTCCAGGGAGATGCACACATCCAGGAAACCAGAGTGTGTGTGTGTGTGTGTGTGTGTGCACGCACATGTATGTATTTGTGCACATGTGCATGTGTGTGCATGCACGCAAGTGTGTTCAAGATATCTACAAACATACATATGTGATATCTCTATATGTATGTGAGTATGTATTACAGGTATCTGCATAACTATAGACACAGGGATGTATGTTTTCCTAAATCAGTGATGGCTGCCTGTAGAAAGGTCGGCGGGAGATGCTCACGGAATGTAAGACAGCCTGGTGGCCAGGCCACCAGCGGATAAGCATAAATACCTATCTGAGCCAGGGAAGGAAGCTGCACTTTCCAGGATTCCTAAGCAGGTCTGTGGCTGGGCCTGCCAGTGAAAAACAGGAGACCTAGATCCCAAATCCACAGAAGGGTTACACTACATGGGCCTAGCATGTGTTGGGGGAAGATGGTGCAAATAGCTCTTAGCAACAGCCGCAGCTGAGAACTGTGCAGCCTCTCCCATCTGCAGCTGTGGCTGCCCCAGCTCTGTGGAATGGTTTCAACAACCCCTCCACAAGGCCAAATTGATATTTATGTCTCATCAAACCCCACTACACAAAGGAAATGAAAAAGCAACCGGGGGCTCCTCCAGGATGTGGGAGGGAGGGAGCTAATTACCGGGCAAGGAGAGGGGAGGCTAAGAGGGGCCACGCTGAAAGTGCCCTGTCCCTGCGGCAAGAGGACAGGAGGCAGGGGAGTCTGAAGCTACCCGTCCCTTCCACCAGCCAAAGAAAGACCCAACAGCCCTCGGCACATAGATCCTAACAGCAACAGGCAGCAAAAGCGACCATGTTCAGGTCAGGAATCGCCCCTTGGTATCACCTGCCTGAGATGCACCATGAGATGCCAAAGCCAGGCATGGGGCCTGGGAGAGATTTCAGAACTGGGTAGCATTTGAAAATTAAATCCGTTAAATGCTGTGTCTCGATATTTACGGTAGGATGGGTACACTTGTGATTCTGCAGAGAACAGTCAGGAGCCTCCAGCTGACCCCTGTTCCTTAGGTCTTCAGCCACCCCCAGTTAGCACTGCTTGAAAATGACCAGTTTCCATCTCAGCCAAGAAGCAGGGAGAAAACAGCCCCACAAAGGACGAGAGAGAAAGTGGGGAGGGTGTTGAACTGAGGGCTGGTGCACAAGTTTGAACAGTGTCCCTCAAAACGTATATCCACCTGAAACCTCAAAATGCAAACACTTCCAAACCCGGGTCTTTGTAGCTGTAAATAGTTAGAATGAGGTCACAGCGGAATGGCACAGACCCTAAGCCCAGCGACCCATGTTCTTGTAAGCAGGCCACGCGCAGGCGGCGGCAGAAGCTGGAGTGACACAGCCTCGGCCAAGGGACGCCTGGAGCCACCCGGCGCTGGAGAGGCCAAGAGGGATCCTTGCGTGGAGCCGGGGGAGGGTGGGGGGCCCTGCCCACACCTTTGGACGTTTGGCCTCCAGAACTGTGAGAGAATCAGCTTCTACTGTTGAGAGCTACCCAGTCGGTGGCACTTGGGTCACAGGAACCACGGGACACTGACTCAGGTGGGAGCATGAGACCTCGGACTCTACACCCTGACCCTGAGCCCCCGCCCGCTGGCCAGATTCTAGCGTGTTGCCATCCTGGTCTCATAAAACTAGAGCTGCAGTCATCAGCCTGCCCTTCCCATTCAAAACGGACAGGGCTCCCCTGTCACCAAGATTAAAAAAAAAAATCTAGGACAAACAGCAGCGGGACCCGGTAGTCAGCCACCCCTAACTGGGGAAACACCCCTCCCAGACCTTGACTGCCATCTGAGGAGACCCCAGCAGGGTGTCCAGTCAGACATGGAGCTGGGGACAGCAGAGATGGCAGGAAGCAGGTCTCAGGGAGCACTTCTCCCATCTCACAGAGGCAGTGGCAGCAGGGAGTGAGACACCATCATCCCTGGTGACCCGGGGCAGCGGGAAGATGGAGAGCCAGGCTTCCTACAGGCGGGAAGTGCTCCGTGCCCTGCAACACTGGGGAGGGGATCAGGGCATCTGGTGGCATCAGGGGAGCCCAGGATCTGGAAGCAAAAAGAGCAGGCACCAATTCCTGACAATCTGGTTCTCAGTTTTATTATTTCTAAAAATGTATTCTATATATATATCTCAGCCAGAGGAAAAGCTCCCTGCCGGGGCCCACACTGAAGAGACTCAGAATCCTGGTTCCCTCCAAGAAGAGCTCCTCCTGGGAGCTGAGGCCTGAGGACTGCAGGGTCAGGCTGGGGGACGAGCTGGTCACACCTGTCCCTGGACTCGCCAATGAACTTGGGGGCACAGGAGAAGGAGGCGAGGGAGTACTTTTAGGATATAAATGCAATTTCTTTATTCCCAATGTCTGCCCTCCAAGAGTCTGCACGCACAGCTTCCATAGGCTTCACCCACACGCCAGCCCAGGGCAGGACCACTCCGACAACACCATGAACGGGTATGATGAAAGGTGCTTCCGTCCACAGCAGAGCCAGAAATGAGAGAAACCCAGAGAAGGAGGCAGACGCCAGCAGGGGACAAGGAGGGACAAAGAGAAACTTGTGGGAGAGCTGTCTCCACGACCACTGTGTCAGAAGCAGAGATCAGAACCAGCTTACAGGGCCATGGCGGGAGCCGCCGGCTCAGGCCGGGCAGCCTGGTGGTCCCAGCTCCCGAAAGAAGGACACATCACTATCACGATCTCGTCGCCGCCTTTTCTCTGCTTAGGGAGTGTGACAAGAAGGTCTCTAGGTTGGAGGGATGTCTATGTCCGCGGGTTCTGGGCCAGCTTTCGCTCACACTCCAAGCATGAATTCAACACACACTGGAAGCTCCGACACAGACATGTCTCCTCCCCACCCGTGTTTCATCGGAGGCAGGACAGAAACTCCTCTGGAGCCCAGGATGCCCTGCCCGGCCCAGAGGGCACACTGCCTGCTGACGGACCTGGCCCCTGGGCCCCAGCTCTGGCCAGTTGCTCCCTTGGGACCCTCAGCTGAACGAGCCTCCCACCATCAGGCAAGGTGACCTGGTCTCTGCCATCTGCCCCCAAGAGAGAAGCGGAAGGGCACCTTACCACAACAGGAGGCACCTCGAGGACTTTGTCCACATTCTTCAGTGACAGGGGCACATACCAGAGGGTGGCCTTATTGGTCAGCTTTTTGGCACCTTAAGAGAAGAAAATCACATCAGTGATGCCCGGGAAATGGGGTGCTGCTCCACTGCCCGGTCCCAGCACCTGAAACACACCTCACTGTGTATCACCTCTTCTGGCCCCCAACCCCCAAGGCCTTTTCAGCATCCTGGCCCAGGCGGAGGGGGGTTGCTGCCATCATGTGAGCATGGACAAACAGAACCAGAGACCCTAGAGCCCATGGAGAGAGGTTGCGCGGGGCCCACCCCCATCACAAGGTGTGACCCCCAAAACTGGCTTGAGCTCAGGACCCTAACCCCTCCCCATGCACCCACTTTGGGCAGTTCTCCCTTTCCAGGGGCTACTGAAAAGACTTTAGACCATGTGGTTCAAGCCTGGATGGTCCGGAGCTGGTCAGCCCCATCTAATAGGGATCACCCAGGGGGCACCAGCTCCAGGCAACCTCCTCTTCCTGGTGTTTTGAAAGAAAGGAAGCTTGATTATGAAAACACATCAGACACTCCTGATGAGCCCCCCACACAGAGGGGAAGGACTGACTGGCTGCAGGCAGACACCTTCACTGTGTCCAGGGAGACGAGGATGAGCCCGCTTCACCCACTGGCTCAAGCCTCCACCAACTGATCGCTGCTGACATCGAACATCAAAATCAAAAGCTCCTCGCTGGGGAACGTGGTGTCCTGATGCTCAGACATGCAGCGTCTTCTGCAGACCCCATCCACCCCATCCACCTGCCAAGAACGCCCTCCAGACGGGAAGCCAGGAAAGACACTTGGCCCATACAGATGTGCACGCTGCAGAGGCTCAGGGGGAGGTGGAGGCTGGGCCCAGGCAGAGCAGCCCAGAGGAGGGGTGGGGAGATGGCCAGGGCCCCCACAGCGCAAAGCACAGAGCAGTGAAGTCAGCTCATCAAAGCCCCATTTTTGCCACCCCAGGAACTTCCCTTCCTTCACACCAGACACTGGGGGTGCTGCCAGCCCATCCAAAGCTCCACCGGAAGCTTCCGGGTGCTGAAAGATAGGCTGTAGGCTGCCAACTCCTTGAGGCACTGGGCCCAGCCACAGAGCAAAGTGCAGGACAGGGAGGACTGTCCGAGCTGAGAAACACAGGCTCGTGGCCTGTCGGGGCTAAAGGAGCCTAGAGATCCCTGGTGTACATCCCTCACTTGTACAGAAGGAGCCTGAAGCCCAGAGACGTCAAGGAGTTTACCTAGGGTCACCACACAGCAACTTGGTGCCATACTCCCATGTCGCAGTCATTTCAGAGAAGTTTCTGCAAGGATGCCTTTTAAAAGTGCCTTCCTCAGGCTCAGTGGCTCACGCCTGTAATCCCAGCACTTTGGGAGCCCAAGGCATGTGGATCACTTGCGCTCAAGAGTTCCAGACCAGCCTGGGCAATATAGGGAGACCTGTCTCTACCAAAAATACAAAAAATTAGGGCTGGGCGCAGTGGCTCACGCCTGTAATCCCAGAACTTTGGGAGGCAGAGGCGGGTAGATCACCTGAGGTCAGCAGTTCGAGACCAGCCTGACAAACATGGAGAAATCCTGTCTCTACTAAAAATACAAAATTAGCTGGGTATGGTGGCGCGAGCCTGTAATCCAAGCTACTCCGGAGTCTGAGGCAGGAGAATTGCTTGAACCCGGGAGGCGGAGGTTGTGGTAAACCGAGATCGTGCCACTGCACTCCAGCCTGGGAAACAACAGTGAAACTCCATCTCAAAGAAAAAAAATAGCTGGGCATGGCGGTATGCACCTGTGGTCCTAAAGACTGAGGGACCACAGACTGAGGATTCCTTGAGTCTAGAAGGCGGAGATTACAGTGAGCCTAGATTTCGCCACTGCACTCTAGCCTGGGCCACAAAACAAGACCCTGTCTCAAAATAAAAGAGATAAATAAAAGCGGCTTCTTCAACTCGGAAGATGCTCACTGCAGTCTCCGCGAAGAGTGAACTGCAGGAAATCGCAGAGGAACGGGAGACAGGAGCAGCCTCAGGCCCTGCCTAAACCCCTGGAGGCGCTCATTTCCCACCAGTTACCTGAACCTGCCTTCCCCCAGCAAAGTGCTTTTCTTCCTTAGTAAACACAGCCCCAAGCTCCAAGTCACAGCCCAGGGGGCCCATTAGGAAAAGGCCCCTGCCTGCCGCTCCTCCCCCAACAGAACACACGGTGAGGACAAGGGGCTCCCTGTGCTTGGGAACCGCAGACAAATAATATGGGAAAATATTTCCACCACACTTTGACTGAGAGTGAATCTGACAACCTACTTTTGGGAATAAAGATTTCCTGTTGGACTCAGCCAGAGCCAGCCTGACAAGCTGGTTTCCATGGCAACTCGAGTGGCCCTCTGGACCTAAATGAACACCACGAAGCAAGCGAGGCAAACATGCTAACTGTACAGTCTCCGTCATTTAATGAAACCATCAAAAGACAATGACAGCATTCAGAAATACCTTATTTCTTGGCGGGCGGCGCGGTGGCTCACGCCTGTAATCCCAGCACTTTGGGAGACCGAGGTGGGTGGATCACAAGGTCAGGAGATCAAGACCATTCTGGCTAACATGGTGAAATCCTGTCTCTACTAAAAGCCAGGCGTGGGGGCACGCACCTTCAGTCCCAGCTACTCGGGAGGCTGCATTTGAACCCAGGAGGCAGAGGTTGCAGTGAGCTGAGATCGCGTCACTGCACTCCACCCTGGGCCACAGAGCGACATCTCAAAAAAAAAAAAAATCTCTCTTAAAATCTTAAGAGCTCCCAGCTATTTTCTGGAGCAATTCGCAGCAATCACATCCCAGCTAGCTTAATACTTTGACAGTTGCTGGAGATAAATGAGCCACCTCAAAGGCAAGGTTTGTGGGTCATCTGCCTGGGCCTGGGCTCACTCAGTGGCCTTGTGACAGGTGGTACAGCCTAGGTAGAGGGGACACACAGAACAGGGGACCCCTGCCTCCTGGGGTGGAGACAGCACACGGATGTCACGAACACAGTCTATGACTCAGCCTGCTCCGGGCCAGGGCCCCTGAGTGCTTCCTCTGCCCCCACCTACAGTGCCCCTGTCTTTCAGAGGCACATTCAGCCAGTGCTCCCTGCATGCCCACTGAGTGCCAGGCGCTGTTCTTAGTGTTGGGGACTTCATGAGCTCAATCTCCAGGGGACATATGGGCAGAGACAGAGAAGGGCCTCAAGAGAATAACAGACTGCAGAGAGAGATGGAAGAGAAGCAGAAGCGTAGACGAGGAGATGAGGGAGACAGAGGGGACATGAGACCCACAATCACAGAGTGAGATGACAGCGGGCTCCAGGGCCTGACCGAGACATGGAGAAAAGCCATAGCCTCGGGGCTGCAGGGCATCCTTGTCCCAACCCCTGCTACAGGGAAAAGGCTGAAGCCAAGAAGAAGAACCTGGGGCACCGCCCAGCCCCACTAGGAAAAGCCATCATGTGCTGGCCCTGCATCTCCTGCCTTCTCCAAGCCTCCGTTTCCTCAGGTGCACGACAGGGCAATGCCAGCCCTGATGTCCCCAGGGAGGAAAGGTGGACATCTCCGTCCCTCTCTGAGGAGGAGAAGGCCGAGGGCTGCGGAGGCCAGGACACAGCGGGGAGGCAGAGAAGTGCCCAGCACCTTCTGGGTGAGTGTGGGCTGCTCTCTCAAGGTTGCGCCTGCCCTGGCTCAGCACAGGAGCCTATGCCCCTCTCCCCACTCTCAGCTCCTAAAGAGCAAGGAACTCCCAGGAATATGTCCGATAGCGCCGTCCTCATCAGAACCCCATCAGCCAGCATGTCTCTCAGCACTGACGCCCAGTTCTTCCTGGCCATTCCACTCAGTCACTAATTCATTCATTCATTCACTTATTCATTCATTCATCTGCTTATCCACTATTGGTTCCACGTCTGTGGGCCAGCAGAAGAGGCCAGGAAAGGGAAGTTCATGATCTGGGGAGTTCCTCAAGCTTAGCACCCCTGACCTTTGGGCTGCATTGCTCCCTGTTGTGGGGATAGGAGGTCTCAGCCATGCTGAAAGTCTGAGAACACCTTTCTTTCTGTCTCTCTGCCTCTCTCCTCATCATCCCAAACTAGTCAGCCGGGCTCGATGGCTCATGCCTATAATCCCAGCACTTTGGGAGGCCGAGGTGGGTGGATCACCTGAGGTCAGGAGTTCCAGACCAGACTGGCCATGATGGTGAAACCCCATCTGTACTAAAAATACAAAAATTAGCCAGGTGTGGTGGTGGGCACCTGTAGTCCCAGCTACTCAGAAGGCTGAGGCAGGAGAATAGCTTGAACCTGGGAGGCAGAGATTGCGGTGAGCCGAGATTGTGCCACTGCACTCCAGCCTGGGTGACAGAGCAAGACTCCATCTCAAAAAACAAAACAAAACAAAACAAACTGCTCTTCAGGGCTTTCCCTGAGGCTGTGGCCTCTGATGGACCACAGAGGGGACTTCCATGGCAGAAAATCTGCAACAAAGATCTCTTCCCCACATTTCTGAAGCCACCAACTGCTGCAGTGACAAAGGACGCTGCTGACAGGGCTCTTACAAGCAAGAAGGTCCCGGGAAGCAGCAGAGCACGGAGGGCCATCCCTCCTCTCCAGGAAGGGGCCAAGGCTCCACCCCCTGAATGGTCAGAAGAGCTGCGACCTCACAGGAGATGGCAGGGAATCCCAAGGCCCCTAATGCGGTGAACCCACCCTGCCCTGAGCCTCTCCTGAGTTGTGGGCGCCGCTCCTGAGGTGGGAGGTGCCCTTATGCTCCCTTCTGTGCCACGGCCTGAGACAGCATCCAAGGGTCCCTCTGAAAGACCTCATGGCACAACAGTAGCGCATCTCTCTCCAAGGGTCCCTCTGATGTCAGCAGTGCCTGCTGAGGGAGTGGCAGGCCCTGGGAGTGCAGGGAAGGCCCGCTGACCACCTTCCACCACAGGCCCCTGCTCAGCTAAATCTGTCCACCTGCCAAAGCTGAGCTGACACACCCATTTAATCACCAATCCTGCTGAGGTCCTCAGAACGTTCTAGATGCATAACTGTGCTTGCTACCCGTCTGTCATGGGGAAGAGGACTCAAGCCCCTTAAATGGCTGTGAGCTGGCACTCCACAGGGCAGCACTGCTGAGGGACAGAGTGGGGAAGAGGAGGAAAGCAGCCAAGCCTCTCTTCTGCACGGGAGGACTGGCGACCTGGGAGGTAGCAGGGAGAGGGCCAGGGGCAGAGGAAGAGGCTCGTCTTCCCCACCCCCTTACCTCCTGTCCCCAGCCGGGGTAAAAAGAAGCACTGAGCTGGTGAGCACTGGAGTCGCCCTCTCCTGCAGCGCCCAGTGGGAAAGGGAAGGGGGTTTCCATGGTTACCACAGCCAAGGAGAGGAATTTTCAGATGAAAGCAGAGGCAAAGGTTCACTCAGTGAGCATCTATCTAAGCCTGGTTTCTGGGGCCCAGGCCAAGTCCCCTGGAGCAGGCAGTGTCCTCTCTGGAGCCAACACCTGCCTGTGCTTGAGAAGGGAAGGCAGGTCAGAGAGACCCACAGAGGGGCAGACAGACGGTATGCACCGGACTCACAGCCCACGCCCGGCCCCTGCCATGGATGAGCCACAGGCAACAGGACAGGCAGCAGTGACATACTCAGGCCAAACGCGGATGGCAGGCTTGAGTCCTGGTCTGGGTGCCTGAACTTGGGCTCTTTTTGGGGGGCAGGATGGAGTCTCACTCTGTTGCCAGGGCCAGAGGACAATGGTGTGATCTGGTCTCAGTGCAACCTCCACCTCCCAGCTTCAAGTGATTCTTCTGCCTCAGCCTGCCAAGTGGCTGGAATTACAGGTGCATGCCACCATGCTTGGCTGATTTTTTATATTTTTAGTAGAGACGGGGTTTCACCATGGTGATCAGGCTGGTCTCGAACTCCTGAACTCCATCCGCCTTGGCCTCCCAAAGTGCTGGGATCACAACGTGAGCCACCTCGCCCGGCTGACTTGGGCTCGTTTCTTAACCCCTCTGTGTCCGTTTCCTGTCTGCAAAATCAGGGCAATGGACGGAGCTGCTCCCAGGGCTAGGGTGGGAGGTGAGGGAGGTCTCAGTGGTAGGAAAGAGGCCAGGCCCTGGGGCATCCTCTGCCCTCGGGAGGGGAGAAGCTGTGTGGCCACAGCCCTGAGTGCTCCAGTCACCACTGTCATTCCCAAAAGTACCTGTGAGGATGTTTTCAGACAACACGTTGACCTGCACCTCCACCGAGTGCTTAGAGGTATAGGTGATCTCCGCGCTGACGTGGGCCACCTCCCCGATGCACATGGGCGACAGGAAGTCGGTGCGCTCAACCCGAGCCAGCGCGGCCACACAGCGCTCCTGTGGAGACAGAGGCAGCGGTCAGCCTGGGCCGGCCAGCCCAGTCCCAAGAGCCCTGCCCTGGACACGCCCCCTGGAAACTGCCTTTGCTTTTGTTCCCCACTGTGAAAGCAACCAATTTCCTGCAATTTATTGGCACCGTGCATTCCTGAACGCAGAAGCACAGGGATGCAGGGGAGCCCTGGAGAGCCCAGCCCAGAGCAACTGCTGCAGGCGATTCCCCAGGCGGTGGAATCGCCAAGCTGCTGCTTCTTGTTTTCTGATTTTCTCACAATAGGCATGCATTATTTGCATAATAAAAAGTGAAAAAATGCATACAGACTCATGGAAAATTTGGGAAATATAGGAAAGTGGAAACAAAGGGGAACATCACTCCTCCCATTCAAAGATAACCACGGTTACTATTTTGGGATCTCTCTTTCCAGGCTTTTTTCCCAAGAATGGGGGTTTCGTTGCCTCACTTGTTTGTCTGCCTGGCTCATTTCGCAGTTTTAGTCTAATATAGCTGTGCAAAAACTAAATATACACCCTCACCTTCTGATTCTTTTTCATTCAACATGGAAGAATAATCTGCCCATGTTGTGACACGTTCTTCGCAATCACTACTCTTTTTTAGGCTGGGTGTGGCGGCTCATGACTCTAACCTCAGAACTTTGGGAGGCCGGGGTGGGCTGATCACGTGAGGCCAGGAGTTCGAGACTAGCCTGGCCGATATGGTGAAACTCTGTCTCTACTAAAAATACACAAATTAGCCAGGTGTGGTGGTGCACGTCTGTCATCCCAGCTACTCGGGAGGCTGAGGCATGAGAATCGGTTGAACCTGGGAGATGGAGGTTACAGAGAGCCAATATCGCGCCACTGCACCCCAGCCTGAGTGACAGAGTGAGACTCCGTCTCAAAAACAAACAAACAAACAAAAACCCCACTAAATGTACACTCTCACCTTCTGATTCTTTTTCATTCAACATGGGAAAAATAATCTGCCCATGTTGTGACATGGCTCTTTGCTATCACTATTTTTTTTTTTTCTGAGATGGAGTCTCACTCTGTCCCCTAGGCTGGAGTGCAGTGGCGAGATCTCAGCTCACTGCAGCCTCCACCTCCCAGGTTCAAGCAATTCTCCTGCGTCAGCCTCCCGAGTAGCTAGGATTATAGGCATGCGCCACCACGCCTAATTAGTTTTTGTATTTTTAGTAGAGGCAGAGTTTCGCCATGCTGGTCAGGCTGATCTCAAACTCCTGACCTCAAGCAATCCACCTGCCTTGGCCTCCAAAGTGCTGGGATGACAGGCGTGAGCCACTGAGACTGGCCCCCCAACTTTTTTTTTTTTTTCCGAGATGGAGTCTCGCTCTGTCCCCCAGGCTGAAAGGCAGTGGTGCAATCTCGGCTCACTGCAACTTCCACCTCCAGGATTGAGGCAATTCTCCTGCCTCAGCCTCCCAAAGTGCTGGGATTACAAGCGTGAGCCACCATGCCTGGCCCAACTATTATTTTTTAAAATTTAAATGTTATTTATCCTTCAAATAGGTGACCCATTCTCATGATTCAAAATTTAAAAGGAACAAAAGAGCCTGTGGTGCTGGGTCTGCCTCTGGCCACCTTGTCCCCTGCCACAAAGGACCCCTGGGTGGCTGGGGTTGCCAGGGTCCCATGTGTCAGATCAGACACTGCATCGACACCCACATGGTGGGGCTTCCAGATGGTGGGTGTGGAAAGGTGGCGCTGCACCATGCTTTTCTCTCTTCATCTACCCTAGGGATCAAGGTTGGTTGGGTCTTAGTTCATTGGGCTGCCATAACAAAATGCCTTAGCCTGGGCGCTTAGATACAACAGAAATTTATTTCTCACAGTCCTGGAGGCTAGAAGTCCAAGACCAGGGACAGGCAGATTCCATGTCTCGTCAGGGGCAGCTTCCTGGGAAGTTCATAGACAGCGTGTGTCCTCACGTGGTGGTTGGGGCAGATGAGCTAACTCAGGCCTCTTTCCTGAGGACAATGATCCCATTCATGAAGCTCTACCCCCATGCCCTCATCACCTCCCAAAGGCCCCACCTCCTAATACCATCACCCTGAGGGTGAGGATTTCAACACAGCAGACAGAGACGCAAACCCAGACGGTGGCTGTCTGCGAAAGACTTCCTTATCTTTTCATGACTTTCTTTTCATGGTACTCCAATGCGAAATTATTATTATTATTTTTAGAGACATTACGTTCCAGGCAGGAATGCAATGGCTATTCACAGGCACAGTCATGCTCACTGCAGCCTCAAACTCCTCCCGAGCTCAAGTGATCCTCCAGCCTCAGCCTCTTGAGTAGCTGGGACTACAGGAGCATGCCACCACACCTAACTTTTTTTTAGAAAATTACTTTTCAGGCTGGGTGCAGTGGCTCACATCTGTAATCCCAACACTTTGGGAGACCAAGGCAGGTGGATCACGAGGTAAAGAGATGGAGACCAGCCTGGACAACATGGTGAAACCGCATCTCTACTAAAAATACCACAATTGGCTGGGTGTGGTGGCACATGCCTGTAATCCTAAGTACTTGGGAGGCTGAGGCAGGAGAATCGCTCGAGCCTGGGAGGCAGAGCCGAGATCCCACCTCTGCACTCCAGTCTGGCCAGCCAGGTGGAACTGAACATTCTTCTTCTTCTGTTGGAGATCTGGGCCATCCCCAGCTGACCCTCATTATAAACAATGCTGTGATGGGCACCCTTGCACTTAAAACCATTGTTTGCATTTGGGATTCTTTTCTGGGCGCAAGGATAAAGACTTTTATATACGATCCCAAGTGTTTGTCGGGACAGCAGTAACTGGCTTGGCATTCAGCACCTCATGGCACCCTGACCAACACTCAGAACCGACTTATTTCTCATCTTCGGTGAAAAAATGACACAAAAGATGACCTTGTGTTCGAGCTGTGGGGAATGTGAGCCTCCAGTTTCCAGAGGACTGCCATGATTTTCTGCCATGACAACCGCTTCCTTAGGACGTTGACAGCATGACGCTGAGGCGCTCTCGGGCTCACCGGGGTGGGCAGGGGGCAGGTGAGGGAGGGGCCTGCCTGCCAGCCCTGGCATTGCTGGCCCAGGTCATCTTCACAGCAACCCAACAAGGGGTGACACATTGGGCAAGTGTCCCAGGGCAACGCAGAGTACGTGGCGGTCACTTTGAGCCCTGGTGTGCACGTCTGTGCTCTCCCACCTATCGCCTGCTGCCCCCAAAGCACCAACGTGCAGCTCGCCCACCTGGACGAGGACTCGCCGGGGCGGGGCAAACACGTAAGCTCCGGGGCCCACCACGAACCCAGCACCTGCTTCTTTGGAGGTGCAGGTGGGAGCCTCTGTCTGAACCCTCTCCCCGGTGACTCTCCTGCATCCAGGCGCAGGGACTCTGTGGGTGCATCTGGGGCTGGGCAGGAAAAGTTCTAGAGCTGGCCAGGGTGGCCCGAGGCTTCCCCATTCTGGTTTGCACAGGCTCGTGCCCTGCAAACCCTGCCCTCCTCTCAACAGGTCACAGTAAAGTGACGTCCGGAACTGTGTCCTTCACCCCCAAGTCAATGTACGTGGCTATGGCACCACCCACTGGCCGAAGGCTGCAAGGGCAGGGCTGCCCTGAGCCAGGTAAGAATTAGGCATCGCCAGCCAGGCACGATGGCTAATTAATTCCAGCACTTTGGGAGGCCAAGGCAGGTGGATCACCTGAGGTCAGGAGTTCAAGACCAGCCTGACTAACATGGTGAAATCCCGCGTCTACCAAAAACATAAAATTAGCTGGGCATGGTGGTGCGTGCCACTAATCCCAGCTACTCTGGAGGCTGAGGCAAGAGAATCACTTTAAACCAGGAGGAAGAGGTTGCAGTGAGCCGGTATAGTGTCTTTGCACTCTAGCCTGGGCAATAAAATCGAAACTCTGACTCAAAAAAAAACAACAAAAAAAGAATTAATCCTATTTGACCTAAGCCAAAAAAAAGAATTAGGCACAGCCTCTGGACAGGGCAGTGCCCATCTTGGAATGAGCACTGTTTGCTAGACCTGAGAGTGGAATTAAGCCACGTGTGTATTGTTCAAGGGCGGCTAAATACGTTACGGCGTGCTGTGCTGACACAGACCAAACACCTATGCACCCGTGGCTTTCCGTGGCAGCGGCCTTCCACTTCCCTGCTCTGCAGCTGGTTTCTGGCAACATCTGTGTGGTCTCTCAGTGCTGGGTGTGCAGAGGGGAGGTCAGAGGAGCCTGGGTTCTGGCTGGGGGATGAACGAGAAGTAAATGAGGCCACGCCGTTTATGGTTCTGCATGAGAGGCGTCCCGAGGGACTCTCAAGGTGCTCTCAAGACAGCCCCTCGATGTGAAGGGGGGCACAGCTTCAGATGAGAGACATTTGAGCTGAGGACAGGGGAAGGTAGGAGGGTATTGGTGCCGCAGGGAGAGGAAAGAGCAGCAGAGCGGGAGGGAGGTGGAAGGGAGCCGCCAGAACACAGGGACGCAGTGGGAGAATGGGCAAAGCTCAGGAGAGCCAGGCTGCCCAGCCTTGTGGGCCAGGGTGAAGGGCGGGTAGAGGGCCTCACAGGAGGCGCAAAAGCAGGCTCACTCAGAGAGAGGGACTTAAGCTGGAGGAAGGCAAAGGCTCCTCCCCACACATTCCCTCGGGATGCCTCTCACGTAGAACCATCCAGGAGCCTTCCCCATGGTGCTGACACCCAGGCCTGGCATGGGGACACCTAGGGATGGCTTTAAGCCTGCCCTCGCCAGGGCGGAAGGCCGCTGATGACCCTAGAGCTTGGTTCTCTCCCAGCTTAAAATACCAAAGAAGAAAATTAGGGCCGGGCATGGTGGCTCACACCTATAATCCCAGCACTTTGGGAGGCCAAGGCAGGTAGATCACGAGGTCAGGAGTTCAAGACCAGCAGAGCCAACATGGTGAAACCTCATCTCTACTAAAAATATAAAAATTAGCTGGGCATGGTGGCGCATGTCTGTAATCCCAACTACACGGGAGGCTAAGGCAGGAGAATCACTTGAACCCGGGAGGTGGAGGTTGTGGTGAGCCGAGATCACGCCACTGCACTCCAGCCTGGGCAACAAGAGCAAAACTTTATCTCAAAAAAAAAAAAAAAGAACAGTGTCTGTCTCCACAGGTGGCTGGGAAGAGTACACAGGCAGAGCCCAGTGTGGCCACGGGCTCATCGCAAGTGCTCACTCAGTGGAAGCTTTCCACAACAGTGACGGTGACGGTGTCAGGTGGGAGTCCCCAGCATGCAGCAGATGCCTGAGCATGCTCTATGCCTCAGTCTGGGGAAACCAAGGGCAGAAGCCCTGGCCTCGTGGGGCTTCTGCTCTATATAAGTACAGCGGTCAGGAGCAGAGCAGCAACTGGAAGGAAGGTGGGAGCCAGGCCATCAGGGGCGTGGCTGGATGTTGTGTTTTTGTAGAAACAAGGTCTCACTCTGTCACCCAGGCTAGAGTGCAGTGATGTGATCTCAGCTCACTGCAGCCTCGACCTTCCTGGGCTCAGGTGATCCTCCTGCCTCAGCCTCCTGAGAAGTTGGGCCTATAGGCACATGCCACCACACTCGGCTAATTTTCGTAGTTTTTGTAGAGACGAAGTTTCGCCATGTTGTCCAGGCTGGTCTCAAACTCCTGAGCTCCCGTGATCTGCCCATCTCAGCCTCCCAAAGTGTTGGGATGACACTGTTTTTATTCAGAACCTGGAAGAAGTAAAGGCAGGACCCTGTGGATATCTGCAGAAAAGTAAGTGTGGCCAGAGGGAGAGCTGACAAAGACATGTAGGAGGTGAGGTCCCCAAGCCGTGATAGGCAGGGACAGGGACTTGTGCGGACGCACCTTTGACTCTGGAGGACTCGGCGCGGGCAGCGCCGTGCTCCGACTTCACATCCCCCTGGCTACTGCTGGAGAATAAATGAGGCGGCAGGGACCAGCAGGGTGACACATCGGGAGGCTGCTGCAGCAATCAGGTGATCAGGAGAGCAGCACCACTGGACCCACGTGCGGGTGGGCCGGGGGGGCTGTGCTCAGATCTGGACTTCCCAGAAGGCAGAGCAGCAGGACCTGCTCCCAGAGTCTCATGAGTGTGGGAGGGAGAGAGGTCAACGGCGGCTCCAGGCTTTTGAGCCTGAGCACCTGGGTGTAGCCGAGACCATTTACAGAGGGAAGGGAGGCTGGGAGAAGCAAGCATCCAGATGGGGCCGACCAAGAGGTCCAGCCAGAGACAGAACCCTAGGACTGGATTGTGGTATTAAAGCCACAGACTGGATGGTGCCACTAGGAGAGTGTGGATGGGGTAGGTGGAGGGGTTCCCTGCCCAACCCAGGGCCCCAGCAAAGCCCTTCAGGTCAGCATCCAGGCACCTGGGACTATTCTCACCTCCATGCCCTGGGGTTGCCTGGAGCTCACAGATCCCCTCCTAAGCCTAGATTTTCAGGGTCACCATCCTGGTGACCAGTAGCCCAGAGGCTTCTCCAAGTCAGTGTGTCAAACCTGTCCCTCCAGCAGCCCCAGACCTGGAGAAGGAGCAAGGAGGGCCAAGTGTTCAAAGCACAGGTTTGAGGCAGAGTCACAGCCCAGACCTACCACCTGCTTCCAGTGCCCATCCCCTCCTGCCAGGCCTGCCAGGGACCCTCACAGTCTCTCTCTTGAACGGTGCAGCAGGAACTTGGGAATTGGCCCTCACCACTGCCCAAGGCTCTCAGGTTCAGGCCCGTCCTCCCCACGGCCACCAGAGGGCGCTCTCTGAACGTGGCCAAGCAGCACCAGAGCCTCTGGGCCACAGAATCCACCCTCAGTTGGGCCAGCGAGCCCCTCCTAAATCAGGCGCTGCCAGCAAACCCACTCCAGAGGCTCTACCATGTGACGTCCCCCATGTCCACGTCCAACCATCAGCACTCACCGTGGCTTGGTTCACTCTACACGTGCGCGCGCACACACACACACACACAAACACACACACACACCCCTTCCACTCCACTGGAACACACACTGCCCACTGTTCCAGGCTGAACACATGTGCCATGGTCCGCATGTCTGTGTCCCCCCAAAATTCCTGTGTTAAAATCCTAACCCCCAAGGGGATGGTAATAAGAGGCAAGACCTTTGGGAGGTGAGGGGATGGGGACAGAGCCCTCACAAATGGGATTAGTGTCCTATAAAAAGGCCTGAGAGAACCTCTCCTGCCAAGTGAGGACACACACGAAACGGGCCCTCAACAGACATGGAATCTGCTGGCACCCTGATGCTGGCCTTCCAGCCTGCAGGACTGTGAGAAATGCATTTCTGTTGTTCACAAGCCACCAGGCGGTGGTCTTTGTCACGGCAGCCCAGGCTGACAGAGCCAGCAGGCCACTGCCTGCATCTTGCCAGTGTGCTCAGAGCTAACAGCCTCCGCTGGCCCCTGCTCTCTGACATGGCTTCCACTTGGCCTCTTGATAGAGTGGCATTGCGCTCGTGCCTTCGGTGGGGACCTGCACCTCACACTCCCACTCTCCAAGCTAGGGCTGAGTCTTCCTCCTCTCTGCCTCCCTGGAGGCCACAGCAGGTGTGCTGACCAAGCCCCGTAGTGTGGAGGCCACAGCTTTGGCAGCAAGGCAGACGCCCTGTCCTCAGCACCCAAGGGCTGGCTTCTCCCCCACAGCTGACCTGTAGAGAAAATGTCCCCTCCCCAGGGCTGGGGATGGCTGAATGTCCTAGAGCAGCCCTGAGGTTGACACTAGAGATCATGCTTCTCGTCCCCAGCTGCTGGGTTGCAGGGCCCTCCCCAACAATTTGGGGGCAGGTGGAGAGCTGGCCCCTCATGGGCACAGTGGTACCAGGCCTGTGAGCTTCACAGCCAGGAAGTGGCCAAGGCACAGAGAGCCACGGCCACTGGGGTTGGTCAGGGCAGAGGTGGGATCTCCCCTAAGTCTGCTGTTTGGCCCCTATGTCTCAGCTCCTGGCCATGACAATGAATTCCACTCGACGCAGGCAGGGCGTGCTTCTGATCAGGGCCAGGTTGGTGGGGGACTCAGCATGGCTGGGAGTGGTGGAAGGAGGGCCTGTCCGCTTGCTTGACAGTTCATCTTTGGTGGGTTCCCACACCTCCTGGCTGAGGCCAAAACCAGGTATAGCTCCAAGGGTCCAGTGCAGAACTGCTTGGGCCATTTCCGCCATTATCCCCAAGGCCCGGTGTACAAGGGGAAGGAAGGTTGCAGGCCTGGCTCCCCAGGAACTCCTGTACTGAACCCACACTGGTGCGGCCTCCAGGGCCAAGAGGTGCAAGGCCCAGGCTCTTACCCCGTTCTGGCTGTTGCAATGCCGGGTGCTGATGATGGCACCCGCCTCCTCGATCATCTTCAGGATGGTCCCCCCGTGGACATTGCCGGCCACGTTGGCGTCATCTGGCCGCATGATCCTAGGGCAGAGAAGAAGCAGGGTGAGGCCACTAGAGAGGACGCCATTCGTGCAATGGTGACAACCCAAGGACGGGAGAAGGTCCCCAAAGGGCTCGATGGCTCCCAGAGGAAAGAGATGGAACCTTGTGCGTGTTTGGGCTCTTCCTAGGTGGTGTGCGCGTCGGGGTTGGGAGCCATCTGCCAGGCCATGGAAGGGGCACTGAGATGCTGTTTCCATGAGAGAAACAGAGGACAGAGGGGCACTTTCTCCCTTTGAAGCCGCACATCCCCAGCCTGCCCTGGCAGGGAAGGGCTGATGGTGAAGACCTTCAGCAGAGCCACAGGGCAAGGAGGTGGCAACTCAGCCCTTGGGGTTCCTGGTGACCAACACAGACTGTCACCCTAGAAGCAAACTCCCAGGACCCACCCCCGCATCAGGAGTCCCAGAGGAGGGACCCACGGCTGTTCTGAGAACTAGACATGAGGCACAGCTTCAAGACCCTGGGCCCTGTCAGCAGGTGAGCGCCTGCCCACTGCACGCTGAGTTCCTGCACGGGGGCAGTGCCAAGTCAGGCCCTGGATGAGGGCAGGGAGCTCTCCCAGGTCAAAGAGAACCGAAACGCCACCTCACTTCCCCAAAGAGGAACAACTTCATCCTTGCCGTGAGCAGCCAGCAGCGTGGGAGCTCCACGAAATCTCTGGATTCCCAACAAGCCAGCTTGGCAGTCCTGCCAGGGCAAGTTGCCTGGCACCTTCCCAGACAGCACCCGGCTGACGAAACCCGCCATCACAGGACAAGGCCGGGAGACGAGTAACGGGCAGCGGGCACAGATCCAGGGTGCAGCTTCCACCTGTGGCTCAAGCAGCCTGGCCGGGCTTGCGGCCAGTGTGGGAGCCCCAGGGGCAGCAGCTCCCGGGTCTGCATCTCCTCCCTGCTCCTCCAGCAACTCTGAGGCTGAGCAAGTCACGCTCCAAGAACGTTCCTGGCTCTGGCTCTTACTCGCTGGGTGACCTGCGCAAGCTGTCAAACCCCTCACTCCTCCACGTGCTCATCTGTACAATGGGCAGAACGACAGCAATACCTCACGTGACTGTGGGAAGTCACGCAGATCGAACTCTCACTCCGCAACAGCACTGGCACATGGCACACGGTAGACAGTCCGCACGTTAGCCAGGAGAACGTTTCTCTCTTTGGTAAGTGTTTAGCCAACCCGGTCACAAGCTCCAAGAAACCCAACATCTGGGCACAGGATGCCACTTCTAGCGCAAATGACCACTGATGTTCTCTAGCAACTGACAGCTGCCCATCCCCAGTACCATCCCTCCACCCTGGGTGAGAGTCTGTTATACAAACTGGGGCCCACTTAGGCCAACTGCCTCTGACCCTGAGGTCAGGCAGGACCTGGGGTTCTGCAGCAGCTCAGGGACAGTGGCCTGGGGAGCAGCCAGCATGGCGTGACACATGGCGGCTGGGGGATCCCCTAGGATGGAAGAAGGTCCCCAAAGGGCTTGATAGTTCCCAGAGGAAAGAGAAAGAACCTTCCACATGTTTGGGTTCTTCCTAGGTGGTGTGGCTTCGCAAGTGTTCATTTTAAAATACCTTTATTTTTAAAAGTTGAACTTACTCTATGAAAGGCTTTTGGGTCTTTTGTCTGAGTTACAAGGCGGCCAATTATAAATCACAAAATGACTCTATCCACCTCTTCCCTTTAAATCTGTCTTCCATTTAGTAGAAAGGGCCTTCCCCGCACCAGCTGCAGGGGCCAGAGGGTCCCTCTCCACGCAGGCCTATCCTGGGGACACCAGCCGAGGCTGTGGGTGGGTGCGGACAGCAGGGCCCAGCCCCTGGTTCTAGAGCAGTGAGGAAACATCAGCCCAGCGTTTCCCAGGAGCACCAGAGCCAGCCTCCGGAGCAGCCGGAATGGCTTTGCCTGTCTGTGAAGTGCAGCCACACACATCAGGCTGGTCCCCAGGGCCAGGGAGAGGAAGCGCGGGCCGAGGGCCACAGCAGCGGAGGAAGCGGAGGAGGTAGACACTGAAGACAGGACAGACTGGCAGGTAGCCTTTGAGACACAAGGCCAGAACAGCGCTAAGGCCGGGGTAGAGCCTGGAACCACCTGGCCATAAGTGAGGGCCCGGCACTTGGCTCTGGGCCATCAGGAGCACACGCCAGGAACTGCAGACTGCACACCAGCCAGCTCCCACGAGCCTGGCCGCCTTCCTTCGGCACGCTGGGTCCTGCACCAACGACCATCCTAACTCCCCAGCTGGCCACCCCGGAAGCCAGCCTCTGCCGTCTCGGTCAGACACAAACCTCTCCCCCACAGGACCTTATTCCTGCCTGGGGACTGTGCTGTCACCTCCAACGCATGAGGCCCAAAGCCCAACTCACTTGTCCCTCCCCTCTTGCCCCCACATCAGACACCTTTGCTCCAAGCCGGGGCAGCCAGTGAGTCCCGGCCTCCTTCCCATCCACCACCAGCTGCTCCACACCTGGCCCCTCCCTCTTCCCCTCCCCACCTTCCTCATTCCTTCCAAACAGCTCAGGAACAGCTGGGCCCCAGCAGCCTCCAGGACCCATAAACAGCCCTGTCACTCTCTCAGGCCCCCGCCCTGTGGCCTGGCCAAGGCCAGGCCTGTCCAAGACAGGGTCATGACTGCCTCCATCTCCACGCAGGCAGGGGTGAGACCCAGGGGAGCCGGGGAAGCTGCAGCCTCTCACCAGAGACTTTGTTTTCCCATTTCTAATAAAGACACCGGGACCGAAAGCACTTCACTCTCCTCTGTACTATTTTTTTTGTTTTGTGTTTTGAGACAGGGTCTCACTCTGTCACCCAGGCTGAAGTGCAGTAGCATGATCTTGGCTCACTGCACCCTCCGTCTCCTGGCTTCAAGTGATTCCTCTGCCTCGGCCTCCTGACTAGCTGGGATTACAGGCACACACCACCACACCTGGCTAATTTTTGTATTTTTAGTAGAGACACGGTTTGCCACGTTGGCCAGGCTGGGCTCGAACTCCTGACCTCAGGTGATCCCCATTCTCGGCCTCCTAAAGTGCTGGGATTATAGGCGTGAGCCACAGCACCCGACCCCTCTTTACTATTAAAAAATTGAAATACAGGCTGGGCATGGTGGCTGCTAGGGAGGCTGAGGTGGAAGGATGACTTGAGCCCAGGAAGAGGACATTGTAGTGAGCCCTGACTGCACCACCGCACTCAAGCCTGGGTGACAGAATGAGATACTGTCTCAAAAGAAAAAAAAAATTGAAATATATTTGTCTGCTGGGCATGGTGGCGAACACCTATAATCCCAGCAATTACGGAGGCCGAGGCGGGTGGATCACTTGAGGTCAGGAGTTCAAGACCAGCCTGGCTAAGATGGCAAAACCCCGTCTCTACTAAAACTGCAAAAATTAGCTGAGTGTGGTGGTACACGCCTACAGTACCACACGCTAGTTGGGAGGCTGAGGCAGGGGAATTGCTTGAACCGGGGAGGTGGAAGTTGCAGTGAACCACACCACTGTACTCCAGCCTGGGCCACAAAGCAAGACTGCCACTAAACAGAAAAAAGAAAAGAAATACATTTTGTCTGGCTGGGCGCAGTAGCTCATGCCTGTAATCCCAGCACTTTGGGAGGCCGAGGTGAGTGGATCACTTGAGATCAGGAGTTCGAGGCCAGCGTGGCCAATACGATAAAACTTGGTCTCTACTAAAAATACAAAAAAGTGAGCTGGACATGGTGGTTGGCGCCTGTAGTCCCAGCTACACAGGAGGCTGAGGTAGGAGAATAACTTGAACCTGGAAGGCGGAGGTTGAAGTGAGCCGAGATGGTGCCACTGCACTCTAGCCTGGGTGACAGAGCGAGACTCTGTCTCTAAAGAAAAAGAAATACATTTGTCTGTCACTAGTATTCCTGGGGTTAAAAATTATTTAAAACTAAAGAAAGAAAGACACATGACCACCACACACAGGCAGCTCAGGCAGTGGGACAGGCCTGGCCAGGTCCCGGGGGACCATCTGCTGCTGAGTCTGACACACTGCCCCTCCCCAGCCCCCACCACACCAAGCCTGCACTTCTTCCCCCTCCTCTGACCCCAGAAACTTCAGGGAAAGAAAGAAAGCTGCCCAGGGTGGGGCCTTTTCTTCGTGGCTGCCTTCTCTCTCCAAGGCAGGCCCCGAGCGCTGCCCGCACTATCCTCCACTGGAGGGTCCTGGCAGGCAGTAGCCCCGGCTGACTGCAGGTCTGGAATGTCACCCGCACCCACAGCCCTGCCCTTTTTCTGTTCCAGCTACTCCTGTCCCAGATCAGAACCATGTCTGTCTATCCCTTGTAGCATGAGTGGCCAGTGCTGGGGCCCGAGGCGAATGCAAGCTGACGCTGCCACCCCACTCACAGCCAGTGTCCCCTCTGGAGGGAGCATCTGGCTGATGACCAGGGCTCTGAGGAAGCTGAGCACACATGAATCAAGCAGCCACTCCCAGAAGGGTGCACCCCACCCGATCTCCAGGAAAGCTTCCCAGAGGAAGTGGCACCTTGGCCAAGTCCTAGAGGGTGAGCCAGGAGCAGAGGTCGAAGAAGGCTACAAGGAGAGGGAGCGTTGTGGGGCCCGGGCCAGGAGTGTCCAGTGAGCTCCAGAAACAGAAAGCAACCCCACAAAGCATAGCCCAAAAGGGGGTGAAGAAGAGAAGGCCTGAGACAGGGACGCTGCTGTCACGTAGGGTCTCAGGGCTGGGACAAAGTCTGGCTCCATCCTGAAAGGAGGCTGGGGAGGCTGAAGCCCAGGAATCACCAATCGGACGGTGTTTGGGGGGACACCTCCCGGGGCCTCTGCATGGCCTCTCACCCCCATGGCCTCTGCACTCGCCTCTGGCCTTGCTCAGATCCTAACTGGCCCTCACTGCACAGCCCAGGAGTGACTCCTCCTAAGTCAGTCCCTCATTCACACCCGCCAGGGCCCCTCCTATCTACACAAGAAAGGCATCTGGAGCTCTCCGGGATCCGGAACTTCTCACCGGGCACACCTGCCCTTCCCATTGCTGCACCTGTCCCAGCAACGTCTGACCCACCCTCTGTGAAGGGCAGGGAACCATTTACGATAGGGGAGCGTAAGCCAACACCCCCTCAGAGAGAGTACCGGCGCCACCCACCAAAACCCCAGATGCGCAGGGACACATCTGGGGACAAGTGACCACCTGGCGTGCAGGGACAACCATCCCAGGAAGGAGTGTGGGAAACCGGAGGCCTCCGTGGCCCCTGGAGGAAGAAACTAGCTACTGAGAGGGACCTTGGTGAGATTCCTCTGCGCCTTTTGGATGCCTTTAAACCATCTCAAGTCGTTCACATTAATCAGTGCTCTTTAAAAACGCTTCAAGGCACAGCTCAAAACTCAGATCTCATCACACCAGAGGACCAGCCAGCACTCATCCCAAGACCATCTGCGGCAGCGGCCCTTGGGGTCCCGCCCACCTCCCTGCAGGGTGGCAAGAGCCAGTCCCAAGGTGGGAGTGAGGCAGGGGATGTGTTCCAGGAGTGGAAAGGGCGGGTGCCTGGAAGAATCCAGGGGAGCCTGGCAGTGAGAGGAGCCACTCCTATCCCGGGCCCCTTAGCAGACACCGAGGGCTGTCCAGGCCTCCTGTGCCCCAGGGTCCCCTCAAGGTGGAGTCCCACCTAAGCCCCACAGAGCCTGAGTACTGGGCTGAATTGTGTCCCCCAACAGATATGTTTGAGTCCTAACAGAAACTATGAATGTCACCTTACTTGGAAAGAGGTCTTTGCAGATGCTCTCAAAATGAGGTTGCCGAGCCTTAGGGAGAGCCCTCCCCCAACGAGTGGTGTCCTTATAGGAGCAGAGAAATCGTGACATGAGACACAGGAAGTCCAAATGAAGATGAAGGCAGGGACGGGAGCAGCCTCCCACAAAACCTTCAGGAGCGCAGCCCTGCCCACTGCTGGGTCTCCAGCCTGAGGAAACTGCTTCCGGTTGTCACCCACTGCCTGGTTTGTGGCCATGCCCAGAGGCCTCTGCTGCTCCCACAGAAGGCATCACAGAGTGTTACAGGGGAGCCCTGAGGTGGCAGTGGCAGCAGCACCCTCAGCCCTGCCCAGCACCCTCAGCACGGTCCAGCACCCTCAGCTGAGCCCATCTCAGCACCCTCAGCCTGGCTGGGCACCCCCAGCACCCTCGGCCTGCTCAGCACCCTCAGCCCCGCCCACCACCCTCAGGCCAGCCCAGCTCCCTCAGCCCCGTCCAGCACCCTCAGCCCTGCTCAGCACCCTCGGCCCCATCCAGTATCCTCAGCCTTGCTCAGCACCCGCCACCCACACCTGGCCAGACCTGGACAGGCCCCTGTGCGGTGACCTTGGCAGCAGCCCTCAGGGCACTGAACACTGCCTGCTCCTTCCACAGCCCCGGGCACAACCGGCTGGGAGTGCCCCCAGTATCTCAGACACAAAAATGTCAGTGCTGGCCGGGCAAGGCGGCTCACGCCTGTAATCCCAGCACTTTGGGAGGCCGAGGCGGGGGGCAGAGGGATCAGGTGCTCCAACCTCACCTCAGCCAGAAAGCTGGGTGGGACAGAGGTGTCTGGTCAGACTGTCCCAATCATGGGGCTGCAGCTGCCATTCATGGCTGGGGGCCACCACCTGGGGCTCCTTCAGGAGCTCAGCAGAGGCTGCCTTGGCCCAGAGTAGACAAGGGGCAGGGGTTGCCATTCTGGAAGGAAAGGAGAAGGGGGTCTCCTTACGGCATGGGGGGCAGGAGCCTCATACCAGGCAGCCTCCAGGAACCAAAGAGACGTGTGGACGAGCCTGGGGCCTCAAAGGCCAGGCACAGGCACACGTGAACGCCTACTCTTTCCATGGGGGACTCTGCCAAACAGAAGCTCAAGCGGCCCTGCTTCTCCTTTTTATTTTCTTTTTGAGACGAAGTCTTGCTCTGTCACCCAGGCTGGAATGCAGTGGCTCAATCTCAGCTCACTGTAACCTCCACCTCCCAGGTTCAAGCGATCCTCCTGCCTCAGCCTCCTAAGTAGCTGGGATTACAGGTATACCTGGGTTTTTTTTTTTTTTTTAGATGGAGTTTTCACTCCTGTTGCCCAGGCTGGAATGCGATGGCGTGATCTTGTCTCACTGAAACCTCCACTTCCTTGGTTCAAGTGATTCTCCTGCCTCAGCCTCCCAAGTAACTGGGATTACAGGCGCTAGCCACCATGCCCAGCTAATTTTTTTTTTTGTATTTTTAGTAGAAAGGGGTTTCACCATATTGGTTAGGCTGGTCTTGAACTCCTGACCTCAGGTGATCTGCCTGCCTCGGCCTCCCAAAGTTCTGGGATTACACACGTGAGCCATCGAGCCTGGCCAATTTTTGCACTTTTTAGTAGAGACAGGGGTTGCACCATGTTGGCCAGGCTGGTCTCAAACTCCTGACCTCAGGTGATCCACCTGCCTCAGCCTCCCAAAGTGTTGAGATCACAGGTGTAAGCCACCATGCCAGTCCCTGCTTCTCCTAACTTGCTGCCTAAGGCAGTTCCAGCCAAGTCCCTTTAACCTGCAGACAAGCCACTGCATCCCTAGAAGAATGCATGGGAGGAAGGGCTGGGCTGAGGAAAGTTCCTGCAGCATTTCCAGGCCCCAAGCAGGACAGGGAAGAGGCTGACAATGGCCCTGAGCTCCCAGCCTCCACTCTGGTCAGGGGCAGGGGACTGACCCAGGAGGCTCCTTCCTTGTGTAGCCCACAGCCTCCCCTGCACACCCCCATCCCCAGGGCTGAGGCAGGTAGGAAGCTCAGCAGCACTGGGAAACCAAAGGGAACCCAGCCTGGCTGGTGGGAGCAGAGGGAAGTCTCGGGAGCAAAGCGGGAAAGAAAAGAAGGTGTCTGCCTGCCCAGGGAATCTGGCAGGCGGGGGAGTGCCCTGGGCCCTGTTACGGGCCCCCAGCTCACCCAGGCCTGCACTTCCTGTCCCAGCTTCAGCCAACCACCTAATGTCAGGGGTCAGTAAGAGCCAGGCCAGGCAGGTGCCCCACTGCCCTTCCTGACTGCATGACGCCAGCCAGCCTGCTGGACACAGGGGCCGAGTCCTCTCTACCCACTCCTCCCCTCCAAATGTCCCTAAACAATCCACCCACAGTGGACCCTGCATGGCCTGGACGTGTACCTGCGCAGCTGGAAAGCCATGGTGGCTAGGGCATCCCAGGATTAGATCCAGAGAAAGGCAAGAGAGCAGGAAAGCATCACAGAGTCCCCGCCTGACCCAGGACTGCCCCAGCTCCCATCACGTCAGGCTTGGTGGGGAGCATCCCCACCCCCACAACCGGCTTCCTGAGCTGCCCAATCTGGGCAGGAAGAGGCTGCCTCGCCAATCCAGAACGTCTACCAAAAACCAGTCGTCATAGAAACCTGCTTTATAAATAATTACAGGAGGAGTAATTCTGTGAGCCCTTCCGGCTGCCGTGCCAGGAGATCAGGAGGCACAAGGGCCACCACTGAGCCACCTTAGGGGAGGGGCTTCGAGGACCTACCTTCCCTGACAGAGCACACGGCCCCCTAGTCTAGTCTTTCTCCAGGGTCTCAGCCAAAGCCAGGCCTGGCCCCGCTGCTGCCTTCTAGAGCGCCCTGAAATGTAGACAGGGGAGGAGGGTCACAGGCCAGCAGGGACTCCAGCAGGTCCAAGCCTGCATCCTGCTGATGGAGCTGGCATCTAGAGCCTGTCCCAAGGGCCAGCTCCCTGACTGAAGCAAAGTGGACAGGCGGCCCAGCGTCCCTCCTCCTCAGGCCACACCCTGTCCCTCCCCCTCCCCCTTCCCCCCAACCTCCACCTCAGAGGATGCTATCTATGTCTGTCTTGTGGCTTAGCAAGCCTACGACCCTTCCCCAACTCCTGCAGGCTCTCAGGACTGCCCGCTGCCACCTGTGGGGCCTGTGTCCCTCAGCCTGTACTCTCTTCACTCTGCCCCCTCTTCCACTAAGTCTCAGGAAAAAAGAGGTCAAACAATCACAAGGCCGGGGTGCAGGCTCCAGGAGGCCCAGTGCAGGAGGTAGGGTGTGTCACCACTGAGACCTCCCCAGTGCCGCCCCCACCAGGGCTGCTTTCCCAGGAATCCTGTGACCAGCAAGGAGAATGGAAAGTCCCCGGCCAGAGCGCAGTCCGCACAGCAGACTCAACCAGGCTGGGCCTGCGGCCCTCTCAGGGCGAGTGGACCTGGCCTGGCTCCCAGTCTCTGGGCAAGCTTCATACTCTTAGCTGTGAAAGAGAAAGTTAGGGCAGAGAATGCTGATTACCCTTAGACAGACAGCCACTCCCTTATCAAGGCCGTTATCAAATTCCCAGAGCCCAGGCTTATTTTATCTCACCAGCCGGCCGGCAGTTCTGGAGGGCTTCCGAGCCTGGGAAGTCACTCTTATAAATGTTAAATTATTAAATTATTACTAAAAGGACAACAGCCACTACCCACAAGTCCTCTGACCTATGTGCAAAAAGAAAGAGAAAGAAATGCTCAGCTCACAAACCCCACGTGCGCTGCCCCCACCCAGGGATGCTTCATGTCTAGAAGCTGGCGGAGGAAGGGATTCTAAAGGGAACCCACCGATCCGCCATGTCTCCCTGGAGGGGAAGTCAGGGGGCTGAGTCTGGGCCCAAGCCTGGCAGTAACCCTTGGGCAGAAAATGTTCCCTGAGCCCTCCATACCCATACAGCCTGCCAGGGCCCAGGCCCATCATCCTGAGTAGCTGGCATCTCAGGGCAGGGACCTTGAAGCGACGGCACCTCCCACCCTGGCACACAGGACAGGGCCTCCCAGACACACTTCCCTCCCCAAATAGCCCATAGTTCCTCTCAGCTCCCAACTCACTGCTTGGCCTTCTTCCCAAAACAGGCCCTGTCGATTTCCTTTCTGAGGACTTTTAGTGACAGGCCTCTCCGAAGCAGGAGCATGGTCTCCCCAGGTCTCCCGCTGGCTCCCTCCAGAAGCTGCAGCCAAATGGAACTCAAGGAGCGAACCTGGGCCCCAATTCTGTGCCCTTTGGACTTGGCGTCACCCCTCCAGGCAGGCATTACTGCCTCCCTAAGCAACCCCTCCAACTGGTCCCAGGCCAGGTGTGCCAGGTGCACCAACCACCCCAAATCAGTGAGAACCTACCAGGCTTCCATAGCAACACAAGTTCAAACCAGACAGTCCCGCAAAGAGGAAGCATTTGTCAGACAGCTTAGCCTTACAAGTAAATAAACAACCACGAGATGCTGTTCCCCATCTACTTTTTTTTTTTTGAGGCAGAGTCTCACTTCGTCACCAGGCGCCAGGCTGGAGTGCAGTGGCACGACCTTGGCTCACTGCAACCTCCGCAGCCCGGGTTCAAGCAATTCTCCTGCCTCAACCTCCCGAGCAGCTGGGACTACAGGTGCGTGCCACCACGCCCAGCTAAGTTTTTTGTATTTTTAGTAGAGACAGGGTTTCACCATGTTGACCAGGATGGTCTCGATCTCTTGACCTCGTGATCCACCCGCCTCGGCCTCCCAAAGTGCTGGGATTACAGGCGTGAGCCACCGCGCCCGGCCTCCCCATCTACTAAATAAAAAATCATTTTAGTTGATAAAATGTTCACAGCAGCATCATTCACAACCACCCTAAGATGGAAACAACCCCGCGTCCACCACTGATGTCCCCATCAAACAAAATGTGATAATCCATACAATGAGATATTATCTGACCATAAAAAAATGAAGGACCTACAGATCCACAGTAATGCACGGACCAGCCTTGAAACCATGCTGAGTGAAAGAAGCCAATCGCAAAAGGTCACACACTGTCTGATTCCATGTATATGAAATGCATTCTGTGGCAGATCCACAGAAATGCAGTCGGCTGGTGCGGTCCAGGGCTGTGGGAGGGGCAAGGAGAGTGACTGCTAATGGGTACAGGTTGATTCTGGGGGTGATGAAAATGTTCTGGAATTAAATCATGCTGATGGCTGCATAACCGTGTGCATCCATTAAGGTTCAAGCAGAATTGTACAATCAAAAAGGGTAAACTTTATTGAGTTATACCTCAGGAAAGCTGTTATAAACTACAAACAAGGTATGGCATAGTGTCTCATGCCTGTAATCCCAGTACTTGGGAGGCTGAGGCAGGCAGATCACGAGGTCAGGAGTTCGAGACCAGCTCAGCCAACATGACGAAACCCCATCTCTACCGAAAATACAAAAAATAGCTGGGTGTGGTAGCGCATGCACCTGTAATCCCAGCTACTCAGGAAGCTGAGGCAGGAGAATCGCCTGAACCTGGGAAGCTGAGGTTGCAGTGAGCAGAGATGGAGCCACTGCACTCTAGCCTGGGTGACAGAGCGAGATTCTGTCTCAAAAAAAAAAAAAAAAAAAAAAAAAAAAA